>JAMWFC010000009.1:48360-101243 GCA_027475525.1 Macrolepiota albuminosa | reverse complement strand
CAGCGAGTGCCACCGGAGTCTGCGTTTTTAGTGGATCCGGTGGCTCAGGTGGTGATTACGGGTCTGTTGGATGAGATCGTTATGCTGCAGCAGCGTAACGACAATACTATCAAAACCTTCACGAACGCTATGAAGAAGCGTCCGTCGTCGTCGTTGGAGCAACCTGAGGCAAAACGCCTCAGAGCACGAGATGCAGGACCGGAAGTTGAGGTGCGGGAATCAGGAGAGCTCACTCCAACCCCGGCCGAGTTACATGACAAGCTCGTGGAGGTTGACAACAGTTTACGAGGACTGTCCTCGTCAACACATGTTCCCTCCCAGCAGTCAGGGGCGAAGCGGCAGGATGAGGTGGTCCTGTCGGAAGTGGAGTTTGGAGCAGATGTTCCGTGACCTCCCAGCAGTCAGGGGCGAAGCGGCAGGATGAGGTGGTCCTGTCGGAAGTGGAGTTTGGAGCAGATGTTCCGTGAGGAGCAGACAGAGTTGTGATGCGGTTTGGAGCAGTGGTGCAGTTCGAGGCACCACTGAGGGCGTATGCGTCCGCGGTCCCCATAAAGGACACGAGGACGGACGCCGAGGTCGAAGGGCGACTATTAACGTTGGCTGCGCTCGGTCTGAATGAACCGAGCGACGGGAGTGATTATGGGGAGTCATCAGATGAGACCCCCTCGGAAGGAGAAACCCCCGCTAAACGCCGAGTGCGTTTAGACAAGAAACGCAAGAAGGAGGCTCGGAGGAAGCACGAGGCCGCCCGGCAGGCAAAGGTCGATAAAGACCGGGTGGAGCAGGCCACAGGCCGTATTCCTGATGGCCTCGGGGTGTTTGTCAGCGGAACGTCGGTGGAGCGTTCCAACTGGTTCTACGGCGGGGCACTCGACCGCCATTTTTATTACTCCCGGCTCACCAATACGGTATTTGTGAGCGATGAAGCCTTGGCCGCGAAGACGCACGAGGAAGAAAGGGGAGAGAGGTATTACCATACCTCGAAGGAGTTGAGTCGAGTGGTACCGCGGGGATTCCCGATGAATCCCCAGCAGTTGCGAAAGCTTTATGAGCTTTCGCAGAACAAGTTCACCTCGGTGTCTCTACGCACTGAGGCTTACTATCTGTTGCGCGAGTTTCAGCGCATCAGTATTAATTACTATACGTCAGTGAGGGATAGGACGATGGCTCTGGTGTGTTCACCAGAGTACGAGCACATTTCGCCCCCTCTCGATTTATCATCCCATCACATGAACATCGCGGTCATGCCAACCCCAGACGGGTACCTGCGATGGAAGGACCGAGCCGGCAGACCGTTTTTTACGCTTTCCGGGTTTGATTCCGAAGGTGTACGTTTCACCTTCAATCTGGACAAGCTGGCGCAGAACGTTCTCTACTTCTGTCGACCAGGGATGATGAATTCGGTATACGGCATTGCAGTGGATCGGGCTTACCGCATTCACTGGCGCACTCTGCTGGGCCATGCCCTGACGTGTGGACTGTCCCCTTCGGGAAGAGCTTGGGGACGCTTTGCAAGGCTGTTAGCCTTGATTCTCGCGCGTCCTGGGCTGTATCGTGAGGCGGTCGCGGATTACGACGCCGCCAACCCCAGCAACCCATTCTCACCCATGAGCTGGACTGACGTCCAGTTCCGACCCCCGTATTTCGACGCGGCTAATGCCGTCAACATCACCGATGCTGACGTGCTACGGGCTATGATAGCCAACCGCGTACCTATCGAGTGGGTGGACCACGCCTATACCTTCGGCGTGGTCTACCTCGAGAACCAGTTCCTTGCGGCCACAGCCTCCATTGACCAGTTCTGTGAGGTCGACGATGAACGTCATCGTCGACTGGACCTCTATGGAGAGCCCGCAGCCATCACATGGTGGGACGATTGGCGATTGCCCACGGATGATGATATGATTCGTCTCCACGCACTGCTCGCCCGCGAATCCGATCAAGGTCATGAGTACCTTGAAAGTGGACTATATTATCCGGTGGGGATGAACCCCAACCGTCGAGACTTATGGCAACGCCGCTCTCGACACGGGCCCTATCCCCCCTCTCCGTCACACCCTACCACGTCAGTTCAGGCTCCTACAGCCTCAACATCGTCGGGTCCTGTCGCCTCATCATCCTCGGTTAACGTCGACACTGAGATGAGGATTGATATGGCTCGCGAGTTGTCGCGTCCGCCGTCTGCGTGAATTTCGTAGGCGGCTCATCTCCTTTTCAATTCATACTGTCGGTTAACGTCGGCGTTGTATTTTTTGACAGATGACTTGGACATTTTCGAGCCGTGGAGGACCAGAGCTCCTCCACATTGACTTACTTAGTGACCCGGACAAAAACGTGTCCCTCCTTACATCGAGACTGGCTACCAGTCTCAAAGGGGGGCATGTAACAGATTATACCTAGTTAATTAATTAATATATACTTATATTAGTTAATTATTATTACTCTACATACATGCTGGCTGCCTTACATAAGGCAGCCAATTTTACTGTCATACTCGTAGTACTAGAATCGAATATCGATCTGGTTCTGTTGGTGTGACCGTAAGGCTAACCATATACTTGACTTTGTTTCAACTCATGGCACTAGCATGACAGCAGGGACATGACTTTGACCAAACCCCAATCAGTTCCATAAAGGGGTTAGCATTAGGCGCTGCCATTGGACATGACAGCAGGGACATGACTTTGACCAAACCCCAATCAGTTCCATAAAGGGGTTAGCATTAGGCGCTGCCATTGGATGAGGCACTTCAATCAGAAGTTTAAAGAATCAGCAGCAACAGAACAGGATATATTCTAGCCCAGCATTTTATCCATCAAGAATTGATACAAGGTTTAGCGCCAACAGTAGAACTCATGGCATCTGTTGAGGATTTTCTGACCATATCCCGCAGAGGCCTGGCCAATCAGAATTACACTAAAAAGTGAGCAGACTCATACAAGTTTAAGTCAGTTTAGAGTCACCATGGCCAATGGGCTATAACACTGTTGGTTGCTGTTTCCCCATGTGTGCCAGTTGCTGTTGACAGGTCGCTGTTACCTGCAACCACAAGGAGAGGCACTAATTGGTAGCACCACAAATGGACCTATTTCAAAAATATAGTAGCACATAGTATAAAAGATAGCTACTCTGCATGCACATAACAATGAATTGTAACCTTTGAGCACTCAAGTTATACTTAGCGTTCAAATCACACTAGCTTAGCCCAACGTCACCATCAAGTTGAGTGCTAACCTTGTTTATCTTGTCTTCATTGTTTGCAGTGCCACCTACAGGCACATCACATTGCGCTATTCGACTTCATCTCTGTATCTTTGCTCAGGCTATGGTGCTTACAGTTTGCCAGGTAGCTTCCGAGGTGCTATTTTCTAGCACGTTGTTCTATCACATTTGTTCGAGCACACCGGGACTCTGTCAGGACTCCTCACAACTATGCATGCCAGGTGCTGAAGACGGCATTGTACTGTGTATTTGTCCAGCACATCCAACCAGGTTGGCATCATTACTGCCCATTCAAAAATCACAGATTCTATCTATAAAAGATATACCCAGGTAAATTTGATACCATTCCAAGTCTATTGGTATAGATTGATAAGTCACAGTACTGATTAAGAACCAAGATACATATTGATACATATACTTCTTGCTGCAGGATCGAAGAATTGTGTAACCCCAGTTCCTTCATTTTCAGAAAGAGACCCCAGAATTTTGTTTTGCATTTCTTTCTCTTCATTTTTAACTGCTTTTACTTTTTACAAGAACTCGAAACTAGGATTGTGGGTATGATATTCAACTTGTTGTGCAGAATCTCCATCTACAAATTATACAAACATATGATAGTTTTCTTCCTTCAGGTCGTATAAGAAAAAGTCTGTCCTATTATGACAAAGGGCGTTACTATCCTGTGAGGGCCCGTTACACAAAGTGGGGAGGGCTCTAGTGACTGCCAGTACTAGTCATTCCATAGAGGGGAGTACAGTCTGCCGCCTCGTGATTGTGTGCAAGAACACTGAACAGCTACCATAAGAAGCCGACCAGTCTTTTTGCTGTGCTAAGTAATCTTTTTCTGAGATCTCTGTCCAGCCTTTATAAAGGGACAACCGACTTTACTAGGTCTACTGCGCTCTACTCCTAATTATACACACCAGAAAATGACAATAGAGGGAAAAAAGACAAGAAATCCTCGGACACCTTCCATCGTTAACATGTCATTTATACCGCACATAAGTATATACCATGACAACTCTCGCAAGAATTTAACTCCTCCTTACTTGAACAAGCCCCAACATGCTACCTGGCGTCTGCGCTTGCACATTCCTGCTCCTTGTTCCAACGCTCAACAGTGTTCGCGACGTATCAACATCTGCAAGCGTAGCTGACGTTTCAACCCCGCCAGTACTAATCTGTAGCAACAAAGATGCTGCACTTTCGTCCTCCGGCGTCGGCGAAAGCAGCGATTGCAGGGTATGGTGCGATGCTGACTCCGTGGGTGTTGAGCGAGAGTACGAACTTGCTCCCAAACTACCGTTTGCGAATGATGTCAAAAGGCCAGAGGAATTCTGCGATGCACTCTCGCTCGCACTAGCACTAGCACCGAGATGGAGCGTCGGGACGTAAGAGGAGGGGTGTGGGTGTTGTTGTGGTAAGAAGCGCGTTGAGGTGGGCGGGGATGGTAAGCCCATCGTCATTGATGTGTTGCTGTCCGGAGACAACAAGTCAGCCGTCGCGTTTTCAGAAGGAGAAGTATGGCTAAGGGGATTGAGGAGTGGTGGGTCCATTTGCGGGTCCATTTGTCGGGCTGTAAATGGGACTGAGACTGAGTCGGGGTTGTGCAGCCAAGAGGAAATTGGTGGGAGTGGGAGGCGGGGGGAAGTGCGGGGACATCGGCGTTTGTAGGAGAACTCCGCATTCACATTGTTGGAGGAAGAGTGAAAGGATAGTGAGCGCTTGCGTTTAAGTGATGAATTCTCTTCTAATGAACGTTGGATGGGATTTGGATCCGGAGTTAAAGTCGAAGAGCATTTGGTGCAGAGTGCAGGGGTGTTTGCAGAGGAAGAGACATTGGCTTCAAGGACCTCGACATGTTTGAGGAGGTCCTTGAGGAATACGACGGTACGTTCCAGAATTTCAAGCTTGAATTCCTTATCCTTTTCTTCCTTCTTTCCTTTCTTCTTTTTCCCCTCTTCGTCCTCTGCTTGCGAAGGCTGATGCCCGTATCCAGGGGGTACGAGGTGCTTCAGGCTGGTGAGGGCGTCGTTGATCTTTGTTCGACGAGCCTTTTCGATGATAGAATGGTTGAGCTTGCGCTGGGACTCCCTTGCCGCGCGAGAGAGCGGTCCGGGTTTACGTCCGCGCTTGGCGGGTCCGGAGACGGTAGTGGGCTCGAATTCTGAGGCATCGGTGCTGGGCGGGCTGGCAGGCTGGGGTAGGAGAGTGCGAAACGAATTCTGTTTCGCACGACGAGGAGGATTGACAGAGACAGAGTAGGAGTTGTCTTGTGGCATGGCGGTTGTGGTCGTGTGCAGGGGATCGGAAGACATTCTGATATCAACTGGACAGCAATTATTTCGAGCTCGTGTGCACGCAGAAACGTGTCTGCACGCGACTCCGGTTCTCGGTTCTGATTGGCTCCTGGGGTGCACGTTCGCACTGAGAATGGTACGGTTCGACCTACCATCAGCAGCGGTGTCCATTATCCACATCAAGCAATGTCGCAACGACCACTGTCCGCGTGACGTCATCCATTCCTGGAGATAATACCCTCAAAGAACCACACACATGCGTCCCAATAACGGTATTGCTTCCGGGAATGTCCAAGTTGCACCAATCTCCTGAGTCACAAGACCTCTACACCACATTGCCATCAACGTTGATTCCAGTCCACGATTAAAGATGACGGCGGAGTTGACGGGCATCGTGAGGAAGCCAAGTTTGTGGCAAGTCCGACTCGGAGTGTGTGTATGGTAACGCGAATGAGACGTCTTCGCTGCTCCCTCGTGTTCCTCGGCATCTCTTTTCTGCATTTTTGCTGACAGCTCGAATTTTATAACAGTTCACGTACATCGGAGGATTCCTAGTACACCGTGCTGACGCAGGACTATTTTTGCTATCAGCAAGTTCTGCAGTCGTTTGATTATGACAATCTGAGGCCACAAATTCGGGACGACAAATCAGAATAGTGTTTAGCCTTCTGAACCCATTGGAATGGTCTTTTGTTGAAGAATCCGGGTAACTAAAGCCTTCTAACTCCAGGCTGAGCAAGAAGCTGTGCAATCGTTGATAATGGGGACGAAGCAGCTGAGCTGATGACCTCAGAATCATTCAAAGGTTGGATAGAAACTCCTGAGGTAGGGCCAAGGAACTAGATCGAAGGAGTGAGGACTGCCGGGCCGAGAGAATTATCGATGTACAGCCACTCGGCCTGCGGCGCTCGGCACATGCATCCAATGAAACGACTTCGATATCTACGCGTTGATAACGCTGATTTTCATAGGCGAATCCAGTATATTCGGCCAAAAGACGGAGCCCAGTGTATCTTGCCAAAGAATGCAATCGTTCAAACGGGGTTTTCGCTACAGCCCGACAATTTCCATCGTGACGGGAGAGACCCAAAAAATGGTTTTTTGAGACATGATTTACGAGATGAACAAATTCACCTGTCAGTCAAGAATCGAGATCCAAGTTTACGTTTATTGCGCGCTGGCTCTGGTATCTGGCCAAAGGATGTAATTGTACACACGGGGTTTTTGCTACAGCTCGACAATTTCCATCGTGACGGGAGAGACCCAGAACATGCTTTTTTCAGACATGATTTACGAGATGAACAAGTTCACCTGTCAGTCAAGAATCGAGATCCAAGTTTATTCTCATTTCGCGCTGGCTCTGGGTCAGAGCTTGCGCAAGCGTTGCTTTCTATGGTTGTTCACAAACTTTTCGAGTTCTTCGGCTCAAGATATAGTAAATGTAGCTGCTGTCATCCACCTTGTCGTAACAATGCAGACGCACAACGTGCACGGTACATCCCGACCTATAAATTCCTTCACGAAAATTATTGAAAAAGCAAAGTACGTCCCGAAAGATGTCTCGGTCCAAGTCGTATAGCTCGACCATATCTCAACCTCACGATGAACGTGATCAAGGACCGCTTTTGACCGCCGTCCCAGAGAACTGGTGGTGGCCATACAAGTGCGTCGGCACACCCTCAAACTCTGCGCGCATTTCCTGACCATGACACAGGCAAATGCTTCGGGAACCTGCTGCTGAATTCGCTGGAACCATGCTTCTCACCATCTTTGGCCTCGGGGTCAACTGTCAAGCCGTTCTGTCGAGCAACACCGATGTATCTTCTTCTCTAAAGGGTGTACGTTCTCAATATCTTTAGTGTTCAGTTCTTGATAACTGAGCTGACTATTCACTAGGACTGGGCGACCGTGACGTTGGGATGGGGCGCAGGTAAGATGTTAGCCACAGGAAATGTGTCCTTAGTATAATGGCATCTCTAGCTATCGCATTGGGCGCATGGGTTAGTGGTGGCATCTCTGGTGGCCACATCAACCCTGCAGTATGCTCTACTCTCATTCCAGTGGTCGTATTCTCACTTAAAAATGATAGGTCACATTGGCAATGGCAACCTGGCGCAAATTTCCCTGGAAGAAAGTACCAGGTCAGTCGTCTGGTGTTGAGCTACAAAATATTCGCGACCTGTCTCATTTGCTTCATTCAAGTTTACATCCTAGCCCAGTTGATGGGAGCTCTTGTCGGCGCTGCAATTATCTATGCTAACTATTTCCACGCAATTGACGTCTTTGAAGGCGGAAGGGGTATCCGAACGCTCAAAACCGCTGGCATATTCTCCACTTTTGCGGTCAGCGTTATATGGCTTCTACTCAGTTGATTTAAATTCATTTTATGGATTTAGGCGGACTACATGACTGATGTATCAGCTTTTTTTTCTGAGTTCCTTGCGACTGCAATATTGGTCTTTGTCCTACTCGCCGCCACAGATCGTGGCAACTCCCCTGCGCCTGCCGGCTTGCTCCCCCTGGCGTTATTCATCACCTTTATTGGGATCGCTGCCAGCCTTGGTATGAATACTAGTAAGCCCTCCGTACTTGTATATCTTTACGTGGTGTTCAAGAGAACGCTATTAGGCTTTGCATTGAACCCCGCTCGTGATCTTGGTCCCCGTCTATTAACTTCCATGGTCGGTTATGGGAAGGCTGTCTATACATTCCGTCAGTCAGTATCACTTGGTTGATAATTCCAGAGCGCGTGATCTGATCGTCGACTAGCCAATATTGGATCTGGTGTCCTATCATTGCTCCGTTCTTGGGCGCCCAGTTCGGTGCTCTGTTCTATGACGCCTTTTTGAATAATGAACACGACGGACGGTTCAGCCAATTGTAAGTAATCACCCGTCACCACCGCTTTTCTTCTGATGCAACGAAAATTCTACAAGCAAATCCCATGTTTCAGCGGTTTAGTCCAAATATTCAGCGCTCATTCTGTTTCGTTTTCCCTTGAGATCTATACGGTTTGGCTGTACAGAACGAATTCTTGGATGGACGTTGAATTGCTGTCTGTATGCCCTCCTTTACTACGGCATATAACTTTTTTGTGCAAGTGAATCTGGATCAGGATGCGTAATATGTACATAGCAATGCGCCACACTACTTGTTTGCGAAATGATCGGAGTTGAAAGGGACACCGGTCCTGACCGAGGACTAAACGATACGTGAATATCTTTTAACTCCCGTCACAAGACTCTCGCCCCGATGTGACTCAAGTTGCAGACACAATTCGACCTCGATCTGTAACTTCTGAAGTCTTGAGAAATTGAACTGTTGTGGGAGCCCTCGATAGATCACGCACTCATAGTCCCCGAGAAATGACGTTGCCTACTCGTGAAGAAAATAGTCCAAAAGTTGAATCTCAAGACTAGTACACTTTTAAGCGTTGCAAACACATGACTTAGAGGTAAAGTGACACAAATGATCAATGGTAAATCCTTACTACTCGGAACGGCATCCATGGCATGTACGGTTGTCGTGCAGGGTCAGGACTGCGAGAAGCATTGATGGACAAGCGGATCACCTGTTTTGAAAGGTGACTGGGGTGTCTGGCACCCCGTTACTGTTATAGTTACTATCATAATATAATTACTTACTGGCGACGTTGCGGCAAGAACTAAATAAATCATAGGAAGTTTAGTGGGCAACGCGATTTAGTGGACATGCCTTTTCACGCCTCGCGTGTATCAAGGACTAACATGACCAAATATGCATGCAAACCAGACTCGTAGATAGAAATACATTATCTAGTAAACGTTAGAGTAGTTACTAAGTCACTAGTATGATAACTATTGCTTCAACATGATAACAAAGTTGAAGCATGTTTTAAAGTAGGTGCTGAAATACATTATCTAGTAAACGTTAGAGTAGTTACCAAGTCACTAGTATGATAACTATTGCTTCAACATGATAACAAAGTTGAAGCATGTTTTAAAGTAGGTGCTGACCTTCAGATTCATATAGTTCGGACACTAACCATCCATGACTCAAGGCTACAGATATGAAATGTTAGTAGTCATATAAGTATGATTCCTCAGATTCATGTAGTTCGGACACTAACCATCATGACTTAAGGCTACAGATATACTTCCAAGGTTCATTGAAACATGTTTCAAAGTAATGTATTAACTGGACTTTTTTGTTTGAAGGGGAAGATCAAAGCAAGTCCTCATGTTTGCGTCATTGTGCTTCAGATCCATATAGTTCGGACACTAACCATCATGACTCAAGGCTACAGATACGAAATGTTAGTAGCCACTACTAAGTCACTAATATGAACAGATATGCTTCAAGGTTTACTAGTCAATGTAACAAATATTGACTATTATTTCCGAGCACAGAACTTATGATCAATATAAGTATGATTCCTCAGATTCATGTAGTTCGGACACTAACCATCATGACTTAAGGCTACAGATACACTTCTAAGGTTCATTGAAACATGTTTCAAAGTAATGTATTAACTTATACTGTTTTGTTTGAAGGGGAAGATCAAAGCAAGTCTTCATGTTTGCGTCAGTGCTTAACGCGATTTAGTGGACATGTCTTTTCACGCCTCATGTGTATCATGGGCCAACATCATCAAACATGCATGCAAACCAGATCCGTAGATAGAAACACATTATTTAGTAAAAGTTGAAGCAGTTACTAGTAAGTCTAATGAAGATTGACTACTACTATTACTGGCCTCATGGACAAGCAGGAGCATGTTTTAAAGTAAGTGCTAACAAATACTAATTGCTATTACTACATACTAATACTAGCCTCCAACTAGTCAAAACACGTTTCAAGGTATGCATTAACTTAAATTCATACAAGTCTAGATACAACTAGAAAGCCTCAAGTCTTTTCAACACGCACTGTGTAGCTTTTTCAATATGTTTGAGAGTCATACTAAATTGAACATGCTTTTGATGCATGGTTGAGGTTAATCTTACATGCTCCAAAAAGTATGAGTATTGCCGTCAATGAAAGACTTTTAAAAAGTCAGGACAATGAGTTGTTCCTCAGTATTATCTTCAGCCATGTCCAATTCATACAATCGCAATCCAACTGGCAACAATCAACATGGTACTAAAGGTCAATTCTGTGATTCATGCTTGTTTATATTTTTCTTATAATGTTATGTAGTTAAAAAAGATGATCCACGTCTGGTTGCGGCATTGAAGGAGTACCATGAGCAACTTATGGACTCTAATGAAGAGATTGCTCAACATCTTGCCCGTGATCATGGCTTTCAATTGAGGTAAAGTCTACAGCTTCATACTAGGTCATTATATGAGCTGATGAATAATGATCATTTTTAGTGCAAGTTCTATCAAACGTGCTCGCAGCTACAATGGCTTTGTAGGTGGCGGAAAAAATCTCAAGAACAAAGGCCGCCAAGAAGCAGAACAGCTTGTTCTGGAGCAGCTTGATCTTGATCCCGCTAAACGTGCTGGACCTCGCACAATTCGTCAGCGCATTGCATCTCGCAAGAGTGAACATTTACCACGGGATTTTGTACGTGAAACTATGAAGACTCATGATTCTGAAGGCTTTAAACAACGCAATCCTACTGCACGGAAGATTCTTCGCCATTCTAAAGTACCATTAGGAATTCATGAAAGATGGTCATGCGATGGCCATGACAAACTTTACAAGATTGGCTTTCCTCTTTATGGCTTTGTCGATGAAGCTACTGGAACATGGCTATATGCTGATATTGCTCCAAGCAACCGCTACAATATCATTGTCGGATATTTGTTTCTTTGTTGTGTTGAGGAACATGGTGGTAAGTCTGTTTTCTTGTCTATTGAACTGTATTAATTTTTTCAATTAGGTATTCCACTTCAACTGTGTACAGACTGTGGTTCAGAAACTACACTTCTGTATGGGCTTCAGAATGCTTTACGGTAAGTAAATTTTGTAATATGAAAAACACTAACTATATCTATGGTAGGGAAATCTTTCATTCTGATGTTCAATTGAATGAACTTCCTGCCCATATCTATCTTCGAAGTGTTCATAACATTGTTATTGAACGTTCATGGAGACATTTACAGATAGATTGGGGAAAGAATGCTATTGAGGTATTCGAAAGGGGTAAGATTGAGGGATGGTATGATGAGGATGATGAGAATCATCAGTAAGTTTGATTCAACTTATCATATACTAATGACCTATTATCAATTGTAGAGAATTATGCCAATGGCTCTGGGCTAAGCTCATACGAAAGGTCCTTAAGCAATTTATGAAAGAGAAGAATGCATTCAAGTCACGTAAAAACACCAGCAAGCCTGGTCCATCTGGAATGTCACGTAACACAGCATTCAAGTTTCCAGAGCGTTGGGGTGGTAAAGACTGTCTTCTTCCAGTGGATCTTGATGTTATCCGGGAAATTAAAAAGGAGATGGGCGGAGACCAGCTTCTTTCATTTTCAACTCTAGAATTTGCAGAACGTGCAGAGGTGGCTTATGAGTCGTTACAAGTCCAGGACCTAACGTTTGACAACGTGTGGCATGTCTTTAAGGAACTCTATCCACTTGTATTTCCATGAGTTTTTCCTCATGTTCATTGATTCTTACTATGTATATGGACCGCAGCTAGACTTTTGGTACTACATCTTATTGTGTTACTGTTCTCATGTTCATTGATTCTTACTATGTATATGGACCGCAGCTAGACTTTTGATACTACATCTTATTGTGTTACTGTTTTAATTGATCTGTTACTTTTTGCTACAATATAAAGGACAGTACAGCACTCAAGCAGTTTAACGGTGACCTACCTCCTTTGCTTAGATGACTGCATGCAAAATCTGCTTGTTTATCTTTCCACGTCTAGACAGTGATATTTGCTCTAGATGCCAGTCTCGCAAACCAGGTCTTTCTGTACCTGAATTGCGGGCTATAAATGTACTAATAACTTTTGTGTTTTTATTATTTCAAGTCTTTGATTAACTTTCATTATCTAGGATAAGCCTCAATGTGCTGGCTGTGGTCTACTTTACAATGGAATCTCTGCCAGAATTTGTACCAGCTGTGTTGACTTCTACCGTGAGTTATCTTGTAACTATACAGCTATAATGAAAATTGAGAATCTAACAGGCGAGCAATCTCATGTTCCACGTGAAATCATTATTCTTCCTGGTGTAGCAACTTTGTTGACTCAGGACACAACGTCATTGAATTCTGAAGGTGATGGTGAAGCCACAAGTTCTCAAGCATCAGCCTTAGTTTCAGATATTATATCTCTTGCTGGAACCCATCGTACTCAAGCCTCTGATACAAGGCTTCATGCAGGACGACCTCGAACAGTTCAAACAACAAGTTCGAGTAATAAATTCAATAATCTTTCACGAGCTCAGCAAGTCAATCTTGAACGGCAGCAGAAGAAGGCTGAGGCCAAGCTTCGGGAAGAGAACAAAGGTATTACTATGATTGCGGCACTATGGCAATATGATAAAAAATCAAAACTCATTGAAGTAAGTTTGTAGCTTATTTTCTGCAGAATGTCAGAAAATAACAAAAAATTGATTATAGGTGCGGCCAGGTGTACATGTTCGTCGAACCTTTGACAAGATGAAAGAAACAAAAGCATGTCTAGATGAACTACTTCAGCAAGCAAAGGATGACTATCAGAAGTCTAATGCTGAAGCTGAGGAGCTGACATGGTATGTATATCTATAAAGCAAATATTAAGATACTTTTTAACAAACAGTCAGGGCAAACATTCAACTTTTGGCTGATTGTAGCGGTGCTAGCAATGACTATGCCTCACTAAGTCATTTTGACCGCAACAAGCCTCTTTATGAAATGTTCGAGGAGTTCCGCCAACAGAAGCTTACTACAGAATCAAATATCAAAGCTTCTATTGTCAAGATTCGTATTGTGATCATTCCATCTGAATTGAATGCAAATTATCCAGTAAGTTCTTAACTGATTTTCAATATTCAGTATTCAAATAAATGCAAATCTCAGAATTCATATTTCAGCTCTATTCAGAGTTCAAAGAAGAGCCTCAAACGTGCACGAGCTGATACTACTTCATTGATACCTGCATCAAGCTCTAAAAAGTCATCTGTTCTTGGTTCTACTGCTTCCAATGACAAGTCTAATAAGCAGATGCCTCCTCCTCCAGTTGTGCTTAAAAGTGCATTTAGACCTCGGAACTCAGCAATGCCACCACCACCTTCTCCATCAGCTTTACAATGGACTCGAAATCCACCTATGCAGAAATATATCTTCATCAGATCTACTGCTACTGTTCTTGATGATGGCGAAGTTATTCTAACAGTATCAAAGGAAGAGGAAGTAATCGAAATTGCTACTGATTGGATTGATGGTGAAGTTGCATCAAAGGAGAACAAGTCTTATAGCCACACTGGTTATATTGGTCGTGGTTTTACCAAACGTGCCATCTATGTAAGTGTTTTTAGATTACAAGCAAAATTTATCAAGTTTGCTGATCTATTGTAACCTTGTAGGCTCGATTTAATAATCGAGAGTTTATTCTGACCCAAAATTTTGATGAGCAAACCACATGCGACGAAGTGAAAAAGAATCTGACTGGAGAATATGAACTATTGGCTTTATGTCATTGGTTTAAAGGGAAATTTGATGAACATGCTGTAGCTCAAGGGTTGAAAACAGTTCCCAGTAAGTTCAATATTAATGGATGTAACTATGTACTGACATTACATTCTTTATTAGAGTTCTACTTCAACTTTCCTGACTCAATACTTGGAATACTTCAGCATTCCTCGACTTCTTCTGGCAGTACCCCTGTTCCTTTTCAAGATTTCATTGCAACACCACTTCTTCCCTGTGGTCTTGTAGACCCCAAAGTTCGTAAATACACTGGAAATGAAAACTTTGGTGATGCATCAGATGATATGACAAAGGCTATCCATGCATTTGTTCATTTTTCTGTTGCCTACTCTCAGGACAGTATCTTGTTTTGTGACTTACAAGGTAATTGTTTCTTTTCAAGTATAGATTGACACAACCAACTGACATAAAACCAAGGTACCCTTGATTCAAAGGGAGTATTGTGTCTTTTTGATCCACAGGCTCATACGTAAACCTTACAGTTCTCTGAATCAATACAAACCATCTCATAGATTATATTCAACAGAAACACTCCAAAACCTGATTATTATTGGGATCAGGGTTCCCGGTCATTCACGAAAATAATGCGTGAGCATTATGATGTCTGCAAAAACAACTGGGTATGCAAACGACTTGGATTACACAACCTCATAATAGAACCACTATCTACAAAATCTCCTGATGCAAAGGCAAGTCGCCTTGACCGCCGAATGGATGTAACTTCTATCTTAAATGATGAAGTGGCGCAAGATATGTTGAAATAGTAGCATCTACGACCACATGCATTATTTAATTACTATTTGCAACGTGTGACTAGTGTCAAAGAGCTTTATTCAATTGCTATTTGTGACCTGTAACTAGTATCAAGGACCCCATCACTTGGTTGCGACAGCTTTGACAGTTGCCGCTCTAGAGCCAGTCCTGACCCTGGACGACAACCGTAGGCATGAGATCCGCGTTGTCATCGACTAGAATCCACTCTATTGCCACCATCACGAGAAGTTCTTCGTGGAGTATAGAAGCCCAAAGAGAGCAGAAGTTTGAATTCAATCATGCCCCTTTCCTTTTTCCTTTGATCAAACGAACCCACCAAGCCGAAGATGAAAAAAAGGGTTAAATCGGACCGAAATACCCGCTGGCGGGACGCAAGTGCTTCTTGAGTGGACCCCTATTAACGTGTATGTAACAACAACAACAACAACCATCATCACCCCACCCCTGCTTGCGAGAGTGGGCTCTGGTATTGTTTGTTGGTTGTTCCGGCCGCTACAAGGGACTGGACTGTCATTGCTGTCGATAGGCTCAATTCTATTCTACTGCTATATGCGAGGTTTTGTACACCAATCCACACTGAATTTGAAGCTTCTGAGGCCACTCAGTCAGCGGTTCTTGTCTGACACCAGCTATCTGAGTTGACGCTATCCTGATCAAGCAGACTCAGCTGCATGTGCATGCTTCAGGCTAAAAAAGAAAGATCTTCACATTACAACCACATCCCACACTCACATCAACATTGCCACCATCTGCACTGTTACTTGCACATCCATCCAGCCTATCCAGTGTGTCTACTGCCTTAGCATCCAATCAGCATTTGACATCTACCTTCCATCCATCAACAGGCACCAGCTCTTATGTGTTCTTGTCTCAGAAAAGGTTACATGCTTCTTCACCATCATGCATGACACCTGACACCCAGAGTTGGAAACATGGATGGATCATGCAAATGTTTGTATTGAGTAGAGGGCTCATTGCTATTTGACTTTTTCAATGGACACAATTTTATATACAATCACAATAGGTCTACCAAGGCATATTCTTGTAATATGACCTTAGCTATTAGTTAGCAGAGGTAGATATCACAATAGTAACATAGTAATATAAGCCTTCAAAGATGATTAGCTGCACTTTCACTCATTATATCTGGCTCCAAAACCTCTGACCTTCCAAATTTAGCTTGTGGACTTTGTATTTTTTGATTGCATGCACTTTTGTTCTAGTCGAATGGTTTCCTCATGCTGAAGTCATAGATCTATCAATTCTGTATTCCATACAAGTAATAGCACTTCTAGTAAGATATTGATTATGGTATTTTTGCCAACATCCCCAACTTCTCACCATCATTCAGTGTTTTGGACAGGTTTGTCATACCATATTGCACAATTAACTTTGTATTAATTGAACCAATGTATGATAAGTCTGAAGTTGACAAGTCTAAAGTCAACAAGTAAGAGAATCAAATGTGATGCAAATAAGTACTTCTATTCCATTTAATATTCCATACTCACATTTTTAAGCTTTAGATTTTGATTCTGAAAATCTACTTTAAATAATGTTTATTTATAAGTTTAAGGTCATTGGTCATATTGTACAAATGACTCCTTGGACAGTTTATATGAATTTGGATGATGCAAGGTCATATGCTCATTGCTCATCAAACAATGTTTAATTAATGTTGTTATATATTGTATAAGCATTTGGTTGGACAATCAGGTTTACTTATATTTATTTTGTTAATTTTTTATTTTCCTATTATTTAATATAAACTGTGCTGCACTAGCTAGCCTAGCATGAGATAAAGCAGTTGATCAACTGAGACTTTTTACTCTTTTCTTTTATAGTCATAGTTGTGTTAGATAATGGCTGTATCAAAAATGAGATGTTTTATTCACTTTTACTCAGACTATAATCATTTGAGCCAATTTACACTATGAATTCTATCTGCTTTAACTCATCCACACACCTATTTAAACATCATCATCTTGTATAACACATGAAATAGAAATATAATGTGCTAGCTGATGACAATGCTTATGGATTGAGAATAATGACATTTACTTGTGACAGATAGCTTGGCATTTCATCTTGGTGTCTGATGTTGCTTGGCACTCTCCCTTAGTCAGATGGACAGCATTTTTGTTTATTTTTTACTATTTAGTTTAATGCATGGCATTTAACTTATATTTCTTACAAGTTACTGCTCCTTGGTGACTTTTAGCTACTTAGTGACAGTAAACTCTTTCTACTATAAATACTTACCATTGTCACTAGTTAAAACAGAACAGAGTATCCTGTTACCTTTCTTGGTTTACTCTATGGTTCAGATCTCTTTTATGCTGACTAAATTTATAATTGTCAATTGTCTAAACATTTCTAGTCTGCTTGCTGCAGTAACTCATATAGATTCTACATATCTTACATTTATTGCAGGCATCACACAGCTTAGACATTGCTAAGCTTCTAGTTTTCTTGCTGCATTTCTTATCACACTTACTTATATCTGTTTTCCTTTCTTATTTAGGCATATCTATTTGTGAGCACATTATTTATACTGCACTTTCCTTACCAATTCCCCTTTCTGATCTTCACCAAAACTTGCTATTTAACTTGTTTCTGACTTGTTCTCTGAGACCTGCCCAAGACTCCTTCAAAACATTTAGCATGCCCAACACATATTTCTTAGTTAGTAGTCGTAAACCATGTTTGCTGCTGATCAACTTTTAGGCATCATCAATAATGACTTGTCAATAGCAACCAGCAGCACATAGATGATAACAATTAACAGCATTATAGTTTATTGGCCACAGTGACTTTCAAACTAATTAAAAATTGTATGAATCTGCTCACTTTTTAATATAGATCTGATTGGCCAGGCTACTTTGGATGAATAAATGAATGAAATTTATTTTTACCGCCAGCAAGCCGCTATGCAGGGCTAAAAAGTGGGGGTAAGGCTATAACATGCTCTACATCTAGTAAGTAGTCTGATGGTCTGTCTATCTGCAGCCTTGTAATGTAGCTTTTTGAAGTAGAACTCTCTTCATGTAGTTTGTGGTTTGGAGTATGGTCAGAAGATCCTCAACAGATGCTATAAGTGCTAACTCTGATGCTAAACATTGTATCTCTTTCTAATATGTCAAAATGTCAGGTTTTATTATATTTTGTTCTGCTGTCATGAATTCTTTATACTTCTGATTGAGGTGTCTTGACAAATAGCAGCATCTAATACTAACATCTTTTGAAAGTGATTTGAGGTTTGGTCAAAGTCACCTTTCTGTTGTTGTGCTAGTGTTATGAGTCCTGAGCCTCCTAGGTCCTTGCAATAAGTAGTAGTGATAAGTAGCTAGTAAATGGTAATTGAGACTATTAAGTAAAGCCTGTATTAAGGAGCTAAAGCCAGATTGTCCTAAATTCAAGAAGATTACTTGAGTTTCTAAGCTGACAATCTCAGTCTGAGTAGAAGCCTATTAATAGCATACAATATTGTTGTTTAATATATTGTTCTAAAGCACTTAACTGCTTGCCATATATTTAATAATGCTTTAAAAGAGGTTGTGAATATTCTGTTTTCTTTTTTGTTTACTCATTGACTAATTTTATTAGTGCAGGTATGCTACAGATAAACTTGCATAAGCAAATCATATATATTTTATTTATAGATCATTCAGTTTTATATATAATACTTAGTAGGCCTTATATTATATACAAGTAACTTAAATATTGTTATATTTTACATCTAATGTACTATAGTATATTAACAAACTTTTATATATCTGATTTTAAAACCAATAAAAAGATTTATATATTTTTTTTAAAAAAGAGACAGTCAATTTACATGTCAATACATGCAGTTTTATATGCTCATCAAGCAAGGATTAAATAACAAACACAAAAATATTTCAATGCACAGTGAATATAATTTATTTTTATTAACATGATTATATGTTATATAAGCATTTGATTGGATGACTAGTTTACTTATATATTTTTATTTTTACTGTTGCTTAAACAGTAATTGAATGGTTGGTTATATATCCAAATGCTAACATAATATATATTCATATATATTAATAATATTTTTTATTTATTTATTAATTATTGGTTTAAGCATATAAGACTACATAGTATCACTTGTTGTTTCATATAACTAGTTTCACATGAACTATTTGTATTATTTGCTTTTTTGATGTAAGTATATATTATGTAAGTGTTTGGTAGAATGATTAGATTATTTATTTATATTTATTTATTTTATAATTGTTTAATGATTATTAAATAATAATAAAATAATAATATTAAATAATATTATTATAAAAGTGAATTAATATTATATCAGTGTTTGATTGGACAACTGTTCAAAAAGTATGTAGCAAATATATATATATATTTACTTATTGTTATGCTATTTTATAAAAAGCTAGTCAGAAAAAACCAGTTTATTTCTGTAAAAGTAAAAATAGAACAAAGTTATAATATGTTGAAACAACTTAAAGCACTGATATATATTTATTTGATGTTATATGTAACTATTGTATTTATTATATATAAATAAGCTTGCAACTTTTTTTTTTCTAATATGCTTTTCATTTTTCTATGCCTTTTAGTCTGTTTTCTTTTGATGATTTCTTTATCAGCTATGTTACAGCTAGCTCACTTTTACAAGATGCTATTGTATGCTCTAGAAAATGCATTCTCATTGCTATTTAAATAGACTAGTACTAGTATTCTATATTGTTGTAGACTTGCTCAATGGACACCTGCTAGAAGTAAATACTGTTACTATATTTTGACTTAGTACTTATTATTTACTCTAGACTATGATACTTTAATGGGTAAAATTCTGTCAGTCAATATAGTAAAGAGAAAACATCAGTTTATTCAATCTATAAATTTACACCAGTTAAAATGAAACATTTCTGCATAAATTTTTTTAGAAAATATACTATGTTAAATTGATAGACCAATTAATATGTTGATTTATCATTAAAATACATCTTTAAGATGAACTCAGTATTAGTGTCTTTACACATCTGCTACATCATTACATAGCAGATAAATAAGAGAAATAGCAGATATTGCTTTAGCTATAGTTACTAGTTGATACTTCAATATATTAGTATGGGTAAACATTGCTAATTTAGTGTTCTAGTGAGTTTTTATAGATATTTTAGTGTGTATAAGCAGTTTTCTAATGTTAAATTTATATATTACTGTTAGTACTTATGCTCATAGAAACCAGAATGCTTGACATTTCACAATTAAAGGATTTAACCAAGACAGTTAACTTGTTGTAGCTTTTCATTTATATCTGAGTAATAACAAGCAATACTTAGACAAAGTATATATTTATTTATATTCTAATGCATTGTACAGCTAAATGGCTTAGTATATTACAGTAACACACATTATTTCAATTTACATAACTTCTCATCACATTTTTAACAATGCTTTGAAAGATATTGTGAGTATTCTGTCTTCTGATATTTTGTAGTCTAATTTTATTAGTGCAGGCATATTAAAAAACTCACATGAAAAGATTGTATATTGTAATGAAGTATTTGCAGCATTGTATTTATCACATGTATAGTTGTAGATAATGTGGTAATACCTTTCCAAGATATTACTATTTAGTAGTTAAACAAATATAGCATCTCTTCAAGATGCTATTAATATTTATTTATAATACTGACAATTACTAGATACAAATATGTGTATTTATTTGAATAGATACTTTTTACTTATGCTATGTACAAAGAAATTTACCGATTTGGCAGATTCTGTGTCTTATGTAAGTACATGTCAAACTATTACACTTTTTTAAATCATCAAACAACAATAATCTATATGTGAATAAATAAGACTAGAACTTAGTTTTAGAATTCTGATTGACGGTAACATTAATCATTAAGCTTTTTGAGCACTGAATGCAAGCTGACTGTCAGCAGAATAGATTATGAGCTGTTGCCATCTGAATAGAACAACAACATTGCTCTGAAGCAGAATAATGAGAATGCCACACCAATGGCACCATATGTACATGCTTAGCAGGTGGCAAACTGAGAAGAGGCTGAGGCTAAGTTGACCCCAGCCAGAATGGATATGCTGGGAAGTCTGCTTATGATAGAGCTGAGATATCCTACTCAGCATGGCAGGAGTGACTAGTTGAGGACTCTACACGGTCCAATCCACTTGGGACACAGCTTTTTCGCTCTGTCTTTTGGCAGGTTTAAGTTCTTTGTTAAAAAGTATATTAGATTCTCTTTTTTTGATGTCTGGTTCATCACACCTGCAATTGTTTGCATGTTTTATTTGCTATACATGCAATTTTATAATTGCATTATGGGCATTCACTAAGTTTTTTAGCGCATTGCACACAAACTGTTTAACTTCAATATGAATAACTTTGTCAGTGTGAAGTTCACAAATCATAGATGGCATATAGCCATTATTGAGTTCGAAGGGTGAGTATTCTGTGATTTTGAATATGCTTGCATTTATTGCAAATTCAATGAATGAGCATTTATCAACCCAGTTCTTTTGATCAGGATTCATGAAGGCTCAAAGTATTTATGCTATATTTCTATTTGTGCATTTGGTCTGCTCATCTATTTGCGGATGAAAAGATGTTGATATGAGCAGTTTTGCTTCTAGCTGATTGTGTAGTTCTTTCTACCACTTGGAAGTAAATTTGGAATCTCAATTACTGACAATTAAGCTGGGTAGTCCATGGAGACACACTATCTCACTATCTCCTTAAGATAGATCCATAACAAGTTTGAGGCCGTCATGGTTGTCCTCACAGGAATGAGGTGGACCATACTGATCATTCTACAGATTATTATCTATAAATAGTTAAAACTCTTTAACTCTGAGAATGGACCAATAAAGTCTGGCCCAATTAAGTCTCAGAATTTGACTAGAATCAAAAGTGAATGAAGCTTTCTTGGCAGCTTCAATGCTGACACTTTCAACTATTGACATAGCTCGCATGTTGAGCAGAATTGACTTGTTTTCTTGGCCATTTATGGCCACTAGTATCAGCATCACACATAATCCAACATTTTCTGAGTTCCAAAGTGGCCTACTATGTGGTGGGCCTGGTTCAAAATAGTTGTGATCAATGACCGTTCTCAGAGAATGCAGATGACTTTGGATCCAATAGGTCTGGTGAGATAAACAAGCTGCTGCTCTATCTTGAAGCGCAGATGCACCTGGCTATTGTTTATAATTTCTAGAAAGAGATGGACCCCACACAGGCTAGGCACATCAACGGCAGGCTCAGCATCAGCTCTGGACATCTTGCCACACTTATTCTAAACTTGGTGCATACAATTTATTCATTTTAGACCTTACCTGATGGCCATGCATAGCAAGCAATGAATTCAATCAGTGATAGCACTGGCAGTAGCTGGAATGACAGCTGGCATCCACCACTGGCAAGCATTGACAGATAGCATCAATCAATCAGCACATGGCATAGCTAGCTGATAATAGTGCTTATGAATTGGAAATAATACCATAACAGATGCCTTGATGTTAACCCTGGCACCTGATGTCTCTTGGCACCCTTCCCTTAGTCAGACAGACAGCTTTCTTGTTTCATTTTTCATTATTTAGTTTGATGCATGACATTTAATTACATTCCTTACAGTTTGCCACTCCTTGGTAACCCTTAGCTACTTGGTGACAGTGAATTCCTTTTTACTATAAATATTTACTATTGTCACTAGTTACTAACAGAACAGAATACTCCATTTACCTCTTAGTTCACCTCATGGTTTAGATTTTATTTGTGTTGACTAAGTTTATAGTCGCCAAGTGTCTGAGCACCTCTAGCCTGCTTGCTACAGTTATATTTATAGGACCTATGCACCTTGCATCTATAGCAGGCATCACACAGCTTAGACATTGCTAAGCTTATAGTTTTCTTGCTGCACCTCACTCATATCTACTTTTCTCTCTCATATAGGTGCACTTTATCATTCTTATCAACTACCATTACCAATCTTCCTTCAAAGCTTGCCAATCAACTTGTTTCTGACTTGTTCTCTGGGAACTGCCCAGAACTGCCTCAAAACTTAGCACGTTCAACGCATTGTGTACTGGTTAGTAGCCATAAACTGTATCTGCTACTGATTAACTTTTGGACATCATCACCAGATACCCCATCTCCTGCTCCAACTAGGCCTGCAATGCATTCTACTCTGCCTCTAGCTTTCTCTGAGCAACTCATGCTGCCTTCAGCTCTTAAAGTGCTGCTCTTCTGTCCTCTTACACCCACCTCTAGGCCCCCCACCTCCTGCTTTGCCCCTTTCTCACTGCATGCCAAGGATGTCTGGACTTTCTGGAGGTGTCCTGCCATCATCTGGTGCTGATCAGTGAGCTCCTCCCTCTCCCACATGGCCTGCTATAGGTGCTTCTGCAGAGCCTCCATGTTGACACTCAAGAGTCATCCTGATAAGGAGGAAAACACTGCCAGGGATAAATGCAGGAGGGAGGCAGGAGACAGAGTCTCTGAAGATGGACATGCCCTCTTTGAAGGTCTTGGGGAAGGACTAGGCAATGCTTGCTGCTTCTGCTTGTTCAGATATCTCTGGCTACAATCTCCTCTGCTTGCTTCCACCCAAGTTGGCCTATGTGTAACCAGCACCATAGGCCAGCCATGACCCCCTACCCTGATAAGATCCCTACCCCCAGAAGACCTCCAGGCTCTTCTATAGATGCCGCTAGTAGGGCCATACTACCTGGTGCATCCTTTGTTTGGACCTCCCTGGATTTTTCCAGCAACCTCCTTATAGATGTTACTAGAGGGGCCCCACTGCCTGACACACCCCCAGTTTGCATCTCTCTGGATGCTCCTGATAGCCCCTCCTCTGATTCCACCACCCAGCTTCTCTCCTCCACATCCATCTTTCAGGTAAGCCACTCAAGCAGCCACTCTTGCTTTCAGAACACACAATGTGCCTTTCACAGCACTAAAACAGAACACTACTCATTGTTGAAGCAGCATGTCTTGCACACCAATGAGTCCTTTTGTGATGAGGGGCTCATAGGCATGAAAAGGCACAGCACCATTCAATAGGTGCAATGCACACACTACAACTCATGTTAGCAGTGACCCCAAGGTACAAAACCACTCACTGGTCTATTGCTAATGCACCACAAGTGAGTGGGTGGGCCCTGGGCCCTTGTCAAGGCCTTGTAAGGGCGACCTCTAGAGGCTGTGGCTCAGTCACACAGCTGGCAGAGGGAGATCCAAAGTGTATTAGAATATATACTGACAATATCAAGGTAGCTACTCACCTGGCAGAGGGAGATCCAAAGAGAACAAGTCTAGGGATTCCCTATGCCAGGTTGGACGCTTCTGGGGCCTCTGAAGCGTGGGAAACAACTGTACAGTACAACAAAACCTTAAAAACTCAAAAATTGCCTACACAAATACTTGTACAAATAAGGGGCAAACTCTGGCAAACTCTGGCTTATATAAGCAGTCTGGAAGCGGTGCTGAGTGGGCCCACACTTGTCTGAATGGTGGCTAAAGAACCAGAGCATCTCAAGGGCTGAGAGTAGTACTAACAGATAGTGTTGAAAGAATAGAAACAGTGAAATGAAATAATGTCAGAAGAAATAAGAGAATGAATGGAAGGAGAGTGAAGAGATAAGGAGTGAGAAAAGGAAGAAATGAGGAGTCCCCTGACAGGCCTGCTGATAGATCTCCTCTGATACACCAACAGGCTTCAAAAGATGACTCAGGCCTGCCTCAGGATCAGACTTTAGAAGATGACTTGGAGCCACTTCTGAAGCAGGGAGATGCTCAAAAAAAGAAGTCAGACATATCAAGCAGAATTACTAAAGCCTACTCACATTGCTGCATGAGCAACACCATGTGCTTTTAACCAAGCTGCCTACAATACTTTGTGTTCTGGGCCTCCCATGCTACCTAGGATGCAAATTTGTCAGTGGGGAGAGACATTGGAGAATGAGATGGCATACATGACATAGTTAGGAATGAGTAATTTTTTTTTTTTTTGCTACATGTCAAACACAGGGCCAGACTCCTATGCTTAGACTGCCAGACTGATCCACCAGCACGCATCCAAATGAGACATGTTACCCTGCAGAAGGCAACTAATAAGTTGCAGTGGCCACACTATACTCCCAAGGAGAAGGAGTGCTTGGTCACCTACATTGATGTCAATGGACATCTGGCCTGGACTCTGTGGAACTCAGGGAGTACCACTACAGACATTACACCCCAGTTTGCTCACATCAATGCAATTTGCATTGATAGGCTTCTACTTGGACTGAGCACATCAAGAGACATTATAGGCCAACCAACACTTGACGTACTAGAGACTCTAGTGACCAGTTTGGGATATAGAGCAGCCCTAGCTCTGGCATTCTACTACAGGACTTATCCATTTACTCTAATCGCCAGCTATCAGGCCTTCAGCATACTCCATTCACCTATTTCAAGGACAAAAGAGGCTCAGAATGTATAGTGCTAATACAATGGTGGGAGGGGATTCTAACCAAACCCTAATCACTTCCAGAGGGGACTCTAACCAAACTCTGATCACTTCTAGAAGGAGTCAGCAGCAGGCACTGCCATTTGATGAGGCACTTCAATCAGAAGTCTAAAAGGATCAATGATGGCAGCATAGGATATACTCAAACCCAACATCTGGACCTGTCAGGAACTGGTACAATGAGTAGCGCTGACATTAGTGCTCATGGCGTCTGTCAAGGATTTTCTGACCATACCCTGGAACAGCCTGGCCAATCGGAGTTATAGTAAAAGTGAGCAGACCCATATAATTCTAAGTCAATATAGAGTCGCCATTGGTTGCCGTGGGTCATAACACCATTGGTTGCTATCATCCATGTGCAAAGGGTTGCCATTGACAGGTCATTGTTAGAGGAAACCACAAGGAGAGGCACTAGGAGGTAGTGCTGCAGATGGACTTTTTCTCTTGGCAAACACGGTAGCACATAGTATATAAGATAGCTACTTTACATGTATATGACAACAAATTGTAACCTCTTGAGCACACCATTACGCTTAGCATTCAAATCACGCTAGCTTTCTCTGACTTTGTCACTGAGTCAGGTGCTAGCCTTGTCTATCTCGTCTTTGTCATTTACAGTGCCATTTATGGGCACAATATGCTGCGCTACTTGTCTTTTCTTCTATATCTTTGTTTAAGCTATGACACTTACTATCTGCCAGGTAGCACCCAAGGCGCTATAATCTAGCACATTGTTCTATCACCTCTGCTTGAGCACACCGGGTGTAAGGGCGACCTTTAGAGGCTGTGGCTCAGTTACACAGCTGGCAGAGGGAGATCCAAAGTGTATTAGAGTATGTACTGACAATATCATAAAAACTACTCACCTGGCAGAGGGAGATCCAAAGAAAACAAGTCTAGGGATTCCCTATGCCAGGTTGGACACTTCTGGGGCTTCTGAAGCATGGGAAACAACTGTACAGTACAACAAAACCTTAAAAACTCAAAAATTGACTAACCAAACAACTGTGCAAACAAGGCAGGAAAACTCCGGACTTTAGAAGTCAGAAAGGCAAACTCTGGCTTATATAAGCAGTCTGGAAGCGGTGCTGAAGGGCCCACACTTGTCTGAATGGTAGCTAAAGAACCAGAGCACCTCAAGGGCTGAGAGTAGTACTAACAAATAGTGTTGAAAAAATAGAAACAGTAAAATGAAATAATGTCAGAAGAAATAAGAGAATGAATGAAGGGAGAGAGAAGAGATAAGGAGTGAGAAAAGGAAGAAATGAGGAGTCTCCTGACACTTGGACCATGGAGGGATGGCACCCAAACTAGAGTTGCCAGCTCCTAGCGCTGCCAATGACCGCAACAGGTATGTCGAGAAGGAGGATTTGGAAAATGCCGTTAACAACGCAGTTGCTAACATCATGAATAAACTGGAGACCTTAATCTCAACTAGTCTCTTGGCACCAAGAAACAACGTCCAGACAGGACTTTGCTATTTCTGTGGCAAGCCAGGACATACCATGACCAGGAGTCAATGCACTATCCTTGAACAGTATTTATGACAAGGGAAAGCATGCCATGGTATGGATGGGAAACTAGTCTTACCGTTGGGTGCTAACATTCCCCTTTATTCTAAGTATAAGACTTTCCAGGGATGCATTGACGAGTAGCACCATCAAAACCCTGGAAACTTAGCAACAGGTAACTTGAATAGTATGGCGATAACAGAAACAGAAGCGACTCCCCAACAAGCGCTAATTCACAAAGTACTCCAGCTAAACGCTATCAGCAACCGAGCTACGTTGTCACGTGAGGAGAGAATCAAGATGCTAGAAAAGGAGCTGAAGTTGCTAAAGAATCAGGTCTTTGACAGGGTAGAAATCAAAAAGAGCAAGCAGCCTTTAAAAGATTATAAGCCCTCAGGCACAATGACAGACCCTGCCCCAGCGAAAGCTTCAACTTTTAGCGCTAACAATGATGTACCAGAAACAACTAAGGTGCCGGCTGTTATGGAGCCGCTGCTGCATCCTTATGCTGGCCTTGAGGGCAACTATGCCCCACCCCTTAATTGCAACTTTGGAGCACCAGACAAACCTATAGGGAGATATTGACCCACAGTGCCTATATATGACCTGGAAAAGTCTAAGGTAGTTTTTGATCGCATCATGCAAAGTCAGGTTATGCTATCAGTAGGAGAGCTATGCAGCGTGGTGCCAGATGTCAGGAACCAGATGCATACTGTGGTTATCCCTCAATGAAATGTAGCTAACAATGTAATGGCGATGGATAAATGTGACGATGCACTACCTGGATTCACGTACATAACAGAGACGGTAGCACCAGAAATCAAAGAAGAGGCTGCACCACCCAAAGAAGCTATGTCCATTGACCTGGTCAAAACTTACCTCAAATTGCTAAGATCTAGCGACAATCCTGCCATTCTTACTGTAGCCTAAGACTCTCATGCAATTTGCTCAATTATGTTGACAGTTGATGGACAGAGCGAGATAGAGTCTATTGTGGACAGCAGATTACAAATTATTTCAATAGTGGCTGACATTGCTAACAAACTGGGCATTATTTATGACCCAATAATCATCCTTAACATGCAGAGCGCTAATGGCATGATTAATCAATCCTTGGAAATAGCCTGGAACGTGCCATGTGATATTAGCGACCTTATATTCTATCTGCAAACTCACATACTTAGATCACCCACATACAACTTACTATTGGAAAGGCCCTTCGACGTGTTAGCTTGATCAGTAGTCAAGACGACGTCCGAAGATGAAACAACGCTAACTATTAGCGACCCTAACTCTGGGGTCAGGAGGATGGTACTGACATTTTCCCAAGGGAAATTCCAGAAGCCAGGACCAAGAAAGCAACTTTATATTAGCAACAAGCCTTGCGAGTGTTTTCCAGTGCCATCGAGGAGATGAGTGATGAGGATCATGGAGATGAAGTGCTTATCTTGGACTATAATCATTGGACTGGGCAAGTAACCCTTATATCACATACCCCTTTAGCCCATGAAGTTTTGAACTCTTCTACATCGCTTACTAGTGAAGCTTTATCCTACTTATACCTCACCATGTCCGATATTACTGAAAATCTTTCAACAGACACTTATTTTGTTTCTACTCCTGATTCTAAAGAACCTTTGATATCTGGTTCTGCTAGAAACCAAAGTTCCATTTATAATATGTTTGCTAACAACAGTACCCCTAAGTGCAAAGAGGTTCAGGTTAAAAAGAAGTACAAGCCAGTAGCGCTTAAAACAAAACCGGTAGTGAGCATCGTATCTGAGGAATTTTGCATTGAGAGAAAGATCGTTGGCGACCTGTTAACGACCCTTCCTGAACTTAATCTGAATCCGCCACCCTTTGAACCTACAGGATGATTTATGGAGGAACAATGGGCACTATTCCTTAGTACCCATGATACAGGCTTTCTATCGACAGCGAAACTAGATGTATTAGTTGACATTATGCAAAAACAAAACAAAGCATTTGCTTGGAAGGATTCAGAACGCAGTAAACTTAGAACTGACTTCTTTCCACCAGTAGTTATACCAACAATATTCCATGTACCGTGGACTGAGCATAACCAACCTATACCACCAGGCATTGAAGCCAAAGTTTGCCAAATTATTCATTCCAAGATAGTGGCAGGAGTTTACAAGCCTTCTAATTTGGCCTATAGATCGAGATAGTTTTGCATACTAAAGAAAAATGGGAAGCTACATATAGTTCATAGTTTGGAACCGCTAAACAAAGTCACAATTTGTCATTCAGGGGTACTGCCCTTCTCTTCATGTTGCTGAATCTTTTGCAGAACAAATATGTGACGCTACCCTGGATTTGTATGTTGGCTATGATGAGCGCTTAATTCATCCTTCCTCTCATGACTTGATGACATTCCAAATGCCATTTGGGGTGCTACGACTAGTTACACTTCCCATGGGATGGACAAATTTGGTACTCATATTTCATGATAACATTACATTTATTCTACAACCTGAGATACTTCAACATGTGCTTAGTTTTATCGACAGCGTAGGCATTAAGGGCCCAAAAGATTGGTGCCTTGTAAATGGCAAGCCCAAAGTGCATTCAGAAAATCCCAATATCCGCATGGCACTATGAGACTTCTTTCAACTGGTTAACTGAGTGCTTCAGCACATGAAGTATTGTGGTGGAACGTTCTCTGGACACAAGCTGGTTCTTTGTGCGCTGCAATTTAAAATTTTAGGGCACGTTTGCATGCCAGAGGGCCGAATCCCCAAGGAGAGCCGATTAGTGCTTCTGGAGAAGTAGGAAGTCATAACCTCTCAGAAGTTCATGTGTTTCTAGGCACAGTAGGCGTTCTGCATATGTTTATACACCATTTTTCACATCAGACACGCTCTTAATCGCTTAACTCATTCTGGGGTCCCCTTTGAATTTGGACCTGACCAAATTAACGCCCAAAAAGATTTAATGAAGGCGCTGCAGGAAGTGAAGCTGCTAGTTCCCATTGACTATACTACTTCTGATCCTGTTATACTTGCCATTGACACCTCCTATATTGCAGTCGGCTTCTTTTTATGCCAGTGTGATGGTGTAATCAAAAAATCAGATGCTACAATTGCTTCAGATCAATTATCCTTAATGACAGAGAATCGTGTTACAGTCAGCCCAAGCTAGAGTTATATGGCTTGTTTTGAGCGTTTCAGGTGCTACAAATGTATCTCATTGGGGTTCAAAATCTGATTGTTGAAGTCGATGCACATTACATCAAAGGAATGCTTCAGAATCCAGGCATTCAACCTTCAGCTAGTATGAATTGCTGGGTAGTAGCAATACTAATGTTTCACTTTGAGCTCGTCCATGTTAAAAGTGCATTTCACAGACCTGACGGACTATCTAAATGACCTAGGCAGCTAGGAGACAAGACACTAGATGAAAGTGACAATGACATATTTGACGACTGGATTGACCGGCTGCACAGTTTTGTACATATTATTCAATTATTTATTTCAGCCCTTTGCAAAGATTAACCTATCTTGACATGGCTACACCCTATTATCCCATATCAACTTAAACCATATCAGGCTCTATCGACTTTTTACATGGCCAGTATCTATAATGTCGCTAAGCCATCTAAAGATAATCGAGGAACTCAGACCCTTACGGGAAGATAGTCACAACCTACCATATTTGGCAGTACCTTGTAGCGCCAAAGCTAAGTCAGAAGACCAATGAGTTGATCAGGTTAGAAAGTGGCTACAGGATTTGTGCCGACCATCAGACCTTACAGATATGGAATATGCCACCTTCATTCGATACACAATGACTTTCTTTATAGTTGAAAATCGACTTTGGTGACAAAATAGGGCTGGCACTCACGAATTAGTAATCAAACCAGACAGCCAAATCAGAATTCTGCACGCTATGCACGATGATTTGGGACACTGGGGACTCTACACAATATGGGCGAATCTATTGGAACATTTTTGGTGGCCTCAAGTTAGCGCCGATATTGTGTGGTATATTTGCACTTGTCATCTTTGCCAAATTCAGCAGACACACCAAGTTCTCATTCCTTCAACAGTAGCAACTCCAGCACCATTGTTTGGAAAGATATATATCAACACTATGCACATGCCCAAGTCAGGGCGCTACAAGTACATCATCCAGGGAAGGTGTTCCTTGGTACATTGGCTGGAGTTCCATATGCTCCAGTGAGAAAGTACCAATGCTATAGCTAAGTGGCTCTTTGAAGATGTTATTTGCAGATGGGGAGCCCTTCACAAGATTGTTACAGACAATGGAGCACCTATAGTCAAGGTGCTTACCTATCTTGTGAAGAAATACAACATACAGCACATTCAAGTCTCAGGATATAACAAATGCGCTAATGGTATTGTGGAAAGGCCGCATTTTGACGTTCAACAGGTGCTATTCAAGGTGGTAAATGGTGACAAAAGTCGCTGGAATGAAGCAACTTATTCGGTCTTTTGGTCTGAATAGGTTACCATACAAAAGAGGATGGGCTGTTCTCCTTACTATGCAGCAACTGGCACCCATCCCCTGCTCCCAGCGGACGTTGTGGAGGCAACATACTTACAACCCCCACTTAACTCAATACTGTCTTCAACTGATCTGATCACCAGGCATGCTATAGACCTACAATAACACATGGAGGATCTCGAGCGCTTACATGAGGTGGTATTTCAAGCTAGACGACAGGCTGCACTATGATTTGAAAGCAAGCATAGCACTACAATCAGGGATTACAACTTTACAGCTAGTGCTCTAGTACTAATGTGCAACTCAAAAATTGAAGTTACCTATAACAAAAAGATGCAACCTCAGTACCTAGGACCCCTCATAGTAGTTTCCCGCAATAGAGGAGGTGCCTACATACTCTGCAAGTTGGATGGCTCAGTTTTGCATCAACTGGTAGCGGCATTCTAACTCATTCCCTACTTAGCACGTGAACACATTTCATTACCTTTGTTGGCGCTGGATATTGACATGGCCAAACTTTGAGAGCTTGAAGAGACTGAGTTGGTGGACAATGATGAGACCACTCCAGATGACAATGAGGAGCAGTAAATGAATACAAAAAATGAGGCACTAGTTGTTAGCGCCCCTTGATCAGATTTAGGCAATGCAACAACTATAAAAGAATAAATAAAGGGAGTTGGTACTAATACAAGAGGAACTAGCAAGCTGACTACAACTACAACTAATCAAGCTACCCTACAAAAGAGGACCGTTGATGTAGACCTTTGACTTGATCTTTAGGTCACCTGTGGGTGGGAGGAGTGCCTGGAGGTGGCACGTTAAAAGAAGGTATGGGAGGTACAGGAACACTAGGAGGAGGCACAGAAGGAGCGCCTGGGTGAGGAGCACGAGGAGCGCCCGGAGGGGCAGCAGAGGGGTTGGGGGATGAGTACCACCTATCCTCGTCTGGATGAAACTCAAATAACATAAAAGAAAAGGCTGTGCATTCAAATATGGCTCTACAAGCATTGAGGTTAACGAGAGGGGGAAGGGAGAGCCAGGAGAGGCTCTTAAAAATAGCATGGAATTAACAACTTCAGATTAGGAAGAGATAAGAACTAACCAAGCTTCCTGTTTTGTAGAGTAGGCTGGCCAGACTCGAAGCGGTATCTGTAACCGGTGCCTACACAACACATGAGCATTACTCACAATCCACGCTAAGGGGAGGCATACGGTGGCCAAGGATGGGTCTATGGTGATCATCTACTCCTCAGATGCAGCTAGCAGGATTCAGTACCTGTGCACCAGAATCATGGTGTTGCCGTTTTCATGCAAAAAGCTGCCAGTAGGCATTAACACAAGAAACTGCTCTAGACAATCTAGGATCACAAGATGGTAAAGACGTGTGGGCTCATCAAGAAGGAGGGAAGGTTTTGGCATGATGTGATATTGACAGTTTACCAGCGCCAGAACCCATAAAATACCTCAAGCTACTTGCAGGGTTGCAGAGATTTGGGAATTCTTACATGTGCAAAACAATCACGAGGGGGGGGGGGCAACAACAGCGATGCAATTCATATATCTACGACACAGGAAATCAAATATCTAAAATCTGTTAGTCTGGTCGCGCCACAGAAAAGAAGAAGTTGCCTTACATAACAACATGGGAGGCGGAAGCAAGTCAAGGACCAGGCAAAAAGAGAGGCCTGGAAGGCCTCCATCCTTTGGCAGGACCGCAAAAAAGCCAACCACTGGTAGACAAGTGGGGAGCCTAGCGAGGTGACATGTTAGATGGGAGAAACAAGGTAACAAGGTGACAAACCAGATAGTGGGTCTCCTCCAGCAACAGCTCCAGTTGCTCTTTTGTCTCCTTGGTCAAAATTTGCTTTATTTGGCAACTATTAGAAGAGAAGGAGGACAAAAAAGGCAATAGCACACCTGAAAAATCTGACTCCAATTCTTCTCCATATCAAAACGAGTCAAAGGCGCATCATTGTTCCAAATTTCACAAGCCACACATAGTAGCTGACAGCAACGACCTAACTCAACAACTCCGTTGTGCAGTCCTGGCACGCTGATAGCCAGGTAGTGGTGGAAGAAGGAGGTAGTGCATTCCAGAAAGATGGGAGAATCAATTATGATGTGAGCACAATCATAGCAGGAAGACCACACAAGGCCAGTTGGGCTTTCCATTGCAAAGACTGATGAGGTTCAGTTGAGGCATGGGCAATTTATAGGACTTGGGCAGCATTTCAACTAGCGACAGCATGGAAGGACACTTCTTAAGGGACTTGGACCCGGACGAGGATGCGAACCAATAGGAGGCGCTTGACTCATTTTTAGACTGCGCAAAAAGGAAGTTAACCTTTGAGATCTGGCGCTTATACCCACCATCACCAAATAACCACAAGCAATTAGTGGCACTCTATTTCTTACACATTAAACTTTTTGCATGAATTGACTTATTTTTCTACAGACAATACCTATTTCTTCCTAGGCTGGTGCAATATTGGCTATTGGGTCATGCTGGCAAAGAGGTTTTCTATGCTATGATGATTTACTGAGTGTTTCCCCTTTTTCTTACTTTGTATTTGATTACTTACAAACTGACAATTTCGGAACAAAGGGGAGGAGTGTTTATTCTTTAGTACAGTTACAACAGGCTACGTATCAAAATTGACTAAGTCTGCAAGAGTTCAAAGCGCTACAGGCTGGCAACTACACATTAGATTCGAAGGGAGCAGGATTACCCAAAGAAAGCAAGTTCCCATTCTGAATGGCATTACTTGCTTGCCACTCAAGCGCATCAGTAATGTCATCATGAAGCTTGAGCAGGAGGAGCTCACGGCATGCTAAGGTGGAGACACAAGGTCACAGGATGGCAAGTTTGCTACCAATAATGTCGGTCATATCCTCGATGTGGCAAAGTTGCTGGCAGAGATTGGTGGCAGGACAAAGGGGAGTGACAGGATAAGAGAACTCATCCCTGAGCCAAGGGTAGGCGTTGCTGGAAATGTGCATAATGGGGGGAGAAGTCCAAAAGGAATTGAACTTAGCAGAGGTCAGAGAAGGGGAGAACAAACTAATAAATGCAGACTTACTCAAACAGTTACAGGAGCACAAGGAGTCCATTTATGGTGCTTGTTGCCTGGGGACATAGCCCTAGCAGAGAAAAGGTGGACACCATAAGAAGGCAAGTACCTCCAGCAGCAACGGTACTTGCCCTGAGCCACTAAAATCTCTTCAGACTCAGGCACAGTGGAAGACTCGTGAGTACTGGAGAAAAAGGCTGCAAGGAGGAGTAAGAGATGGGGTAATAGAAAGAGCAACAGGGGAGGCACTAGCCACAGCAGGCTCAGAAGCAGGGGTAGCACTGGTGACAGACATCATGACATCTTTGGCAGGAGGGATATCCACGACAACAGGAAGTGAAGGAGTAGAGGACCTGGCAACAAAGAGGTTAAAGTGACCAAAGAGAAAACATGAAGACTATGCACCAGTTACCACTAACCTGCTCTGATAAGGGTTAGTGGCAATAGGGGGAGTAAGGCAAAGCAGAAGAGCATGTACTGCCAACAGCACATCAGTATCAACTACAGGCTCAGCCTCATCGTCATCCTCACCCTCAGCGTCCCTCTTGGTATCCTCCCCTTCATCAGTAGACGACTCAGTGGTAGACAAGACTACGGGAGTAGCAGGTGCTAGCTTCCAGTGCTTACCAGGACTCTTGCTAGGAGAGGTGACAACGGGCTTACGCTTCAAAGGAATGGGATGATGGGGAGAGCAGGCAAAGGGGGCCACCACGGTGGTGCCATTTTGGGTAATGGAAAGCGTTAGGCTTGCAGCACTAATCACAGTGGGCTGGTGAGTAGCTGCCAGATTGCATTGCTGCAGCATGAAGGCCCAGGTGTTACAAACTAAGACTGCGTTGATGACGCCAACTGTGGTTGGGTGTGCTGGACGTATACGCAGTACAATGCCGTCTCCAGCGCCTGGCATATGGGTTTGTGAGGAGTCCCGGCAGGGTCCCGGTGTGCTCGAGCAGAGGTAATAGGGTGATGCGCTAGACGATAGCGCCTCGGGTGCTACCTAGCAAGTGGTAAGCGTCGTAGTTTTGGAGGAGTTATAGAGAAATAAACGAATAGCACAGCGTAGCGTGCCTGTAGGTGGCACCGTAAACGACAAAGATGAGATAGACAAAGCTAGCGCCGAACTTGGTGATAAAGTCAGGCAGTGCTAGCGCGATTTGAACACTAAGTGTAACTGGGTGTCCAAGAGGTTACGATTCGTTGTTATATACATGGCAAGTAGCTAGTTTTTATACTATGCGCTACGGTATTCCCAAAATAAGTCCATTGACGGCGCTACCAATTAGCGCCTCTCTTCGTGACTGTAGCTAACGGCCACCTGTCAACGGCGACCTGCAGCACATGGGTGACGGCGACCAACGGCGACTCTAGAACTACTTAGAAGTGGTACGAGTTTGCTCACTTTTTGATGTAATTTAATTGGCCATGCCATCCCAGGGTATGATCAGGGAATCCTCGACAGACGCCGTGAGCGCTAATTCTGGCGCTAAACATTGTTCCATCTTTTGATAGATTTAAATGTTGGGTCTGCGTGTATCCTGTCTTGTTCGTCATTGATTCCTTTAGACTTCTGATTGAGGTGCCTCGGTGATTGACAGCGCCAGTTGCTAACTCCTTTCAGTACTGATTGGGGTTTGGTCAGAGTCACCTCCCGCCGTTGTGCTAGCGCTATGAGTTCTGGGCCTTCTTTGGTCTTCAAAGTAACTGAGTGGAGGGCGCTGAGGGGCTGATACTGGGGATTGAGATGAATGGATAAGTCTTGCCATAGAGCGCCCGCGCTAGGGCTGCTCTGTACCCAAGGCTGGTCGCTAGAGTCTCTAGTGTGTCAAGTGTTGGTCGGCCTATAATGTCCCTTGATGCGCTCAGTCCGAGTAGAAGCCTATCATCTCCCCCCAACTGAAAAATTGACTGTCCTCAGTCAAACGCCGTCATTAATTTGACTGCGCTACGGTCCGTATAATGCCGCCGGCGTGTTATAAAAGTCGTTTTCAGCACTTCACCTTCCTGTGTTTTCCTTCCCATCTTTTCAGCATGTCCACTCCTTTTGATGCCTCTGCTCTCCGCAATTTCCTGGCTAAGGCCTCCTATTTATTTGATCGCGCCAAGTCTGTCGATCCCGCCGATGCGCCACAAACCGTCCCTGGCATTATGCAACTCTATCGGCGCTGGCTCGTGGTCCATGGCTCCGACAGTTCCTGGGAGTGGGGTGATGAGGTTCGCAAGTGGTGTGTGGCCCGGTACCGCAAGTACGAAGGTGCCGATTGGTTGCACCCCTTCGCGGACCTTTTCATAAGTTTCTAAGTTTGATTTTGGCTTTGTGGCGCTAAGGTTCAGCGCCCATACTAGGCTCCCTCCTTATCCAACGAGATCGACGTGTTGTTGGCTAGTACCGAGGTCAGCGAGGTAAGTCCTTCCTTTTCTTCCCCCTTTTTCCACTGTTAATCCTTGAGCAGTCGGTTGCCACATCTCCCACCGTCGCCAGTCTTCCTACTGCCCACCGCCCCTCCTTCTTCGACTTCTGTTCCGCCTCCTTCCGTTCTTGGCAGCCCTTTTCGTGGCGCTGCTTCTTCCACTCGCCCTGCCCCAAGCGCTGCTTCTCCCGTTTGCACTGCCCCTCTCCATTCGGCCATCAAATGTATTGCCGTTTCTCGTAGCGAGCCACGACCCGGCCCGACGCGCCCAACTTCCCACAGTCCTCCACGTAATTTCGCCATTGTTATTGAATGAGCGCCCCTTGCTCGTGCTAGTTCTCCCAAACGTACCGTGCATTCCTTCCCTATCTTCCTTAAACCATTTTTCTGACTTCTCCCCTTCCAGATCAATCTCCCTGCTCGTGTTCCTCCTTTGTATGTCGTAAGTGCTTTGCTCGTTGTCGCTAGACTTTAGCGCCTAAATGTTAATGTCGATAGGCGCCTAACCAGACCATGTTCACCGACGCGGAGCTTCGCGACCTTTTGCATCTTTGCCGTGATACTACTGTCATTGATACCGGCATCCCGGCTGGTGTCCAAGTACTGGGCAGCAAGAAGAAGGTTACCGTTACGCCCTTGGAGCGTCGCACATTTAGGGCAAAGATTGGCGCGGTAAGCACTGGTTCGCCCATTGGTAGGTTCATGCCGTCGCTGACTTCTTTCTTAGTGTGACAAGTGTTGGTCTGAGAACAATCCTGAGGGCTGCTGGTTTCCTACCGCCTCTCTGCCTTGCTATCGGTGCGATGCGTTGAAACAAGGTTGCGCCTTCAACGGGATTTGTACTCATGAACGTGGTAGGGACGCCATTATGCAAAGGAACTATGAACGCACGGTGTTGGTCCGTAACGCCCGGAACTTTGTGTTGCAGCAACGTGATCTGGCAGCTACTCACCAGCCCACAGTAGTCAGCGCAGCCAGCCTGGCGCTGCCGACTACCCAGGATGGTACCACCGTGGTGGCACCTTTTGCTCGCTCTCCTCGTCGTCCCATTCTTTCGAAACGTAAGCCTGTTGTTGCGTCTCCTGGCAAGAGCCCTGGTAAGCGCCGCGAGCTAGTGCCTGCTACGCCTGTGGTTTTGTCTTCGACCGAGTCTTCTACGGATGAGGGGGAGGGCACTGAGAGGGATGCCGAGGGAGAGGATGATGATGAAGCTGAGCCCGTTGTTGATGCCGATGTGCTGTTGGCGGTACGCGCTCTCCTGCTTCGCCTTACTCCCCCTATCGCCGCTAACCCTCGTCAGAGTGGCCCCAGTGGTAACCAGTACGCATTTTCCTAACTTCTTTTTCTTCGCGTGCTAACTTCTTGACTGATAGGTCCCCCACTCCTGTTCCCGCCGTAGTGGCTATCCCTGCTGCCGAAGATGTCGTTATGTCTGACGCTGGCGCTACCCCTGCCCCTGAGTCGGTTGCAGCTAGCGACACTCCGGTTGCTCTCCCTATTACTCCATCCCTTACTCCTCCCCACAGCTCCTCTTCTTTTCCTAGTAGCCGCGAGACTTCTGCGGCGCCAGAATCTGAAGGAACCCTGGTGCCGGAAGGTGAGCGTCGTCGCCGCTGGAGATACTTGCCTCCCTACGGCATCCATCTTTCTTCCGCTAGAGCTATGTCCCCCGGCGACGAGCGCCATGAGTGGACACCCCGTGTGCCTGTAACTGTCCGGGTACGTCCGTCTGGACGAGTTCTCCTATCCCGTTACTCCTCTCCGCCCCTCTGCCAACCTTCGCCAACAACTTCGCCATATCGAGGATGCGACCGAAGTCGTTGGTCACGAACTTGCTAACCTGCGTCCTCGCGTTTCCACCTTAGCTCGCCGCAAGCGTCTCCTGCTCGAGCTCCATGACGATATTACGGCTGCGCTTGAGTGGCAAGCAAGTAACTCGATCCAGGACGGGGACTTGCTTCCTTTGGGCAATCCCGCCCTTCCCGAGTATGATCCGTAGTTGCCGACCCTTAGCGCTTTAAACTTTTTGTGGACTCTATCATTTGATACGTACTTTGTAGTGTGTGATGCTAAAATAAGCGCCCCCCTCTGCTTCAAATCGTCAGTTTGTAAGTAATCAAAAGAAAAATAAGTAAAAGGGGAAACACTCAGTAGATCATCACAGCGCAAAAACCCCTTTGCCGACGCGGTCCAATAGCCATTACCGCGCCTGCCTAAGTAGAAAATAGGGACTGTCTGGAAATAATTAAGCAGATCCATGTAAGAAGTAGCGCGTATAAAGAAATAGAAAACCAGTGATCGCTTATGCCCGTTTAGTGCGGTTGTGAGTAAGCGCTGAACATCAAATGTCGATTCCCTTTTTGGAGGGACCCAGAATAAGTTAAACACTTTTGATTGGCTAGCGCTCCTGTTAGGGTCCTGGCTCCTTGAGAAAAGTCCTCCCACGCTGTCGCTAATCGAAACACTTCCCGTGTCCTATAAATTACTTATGCATCAACTCGATTCCATCAGTCTTTGCGATGGCCACCCCGTCTGGTTGCGTGTGGACTCGGAGCTGCGATCGCGCCTATATCACCATGGACCCTCCCACCTTTCTGGACTGGGCCACTTCGTTCTTTCATCATTACCCTCCCGAGGGTATTCCTAAGTTGGCCGACGAAGTAGTGGAGTTGGGTCGTCGCTGTCAGCTTCTGCAGGCTGCTTGTGAAATTTGGGGAGACGCATCCCTGTTAATGCGTTTTGGTACAGAGGCCACTTGGAGTCAGGCTTTCCATGTGCGTGTCTTGCTATTCTTAGTGCACTACAGTGCCCTTCTGACGGTCGCCCAAATCCAGGAAATCGCCACTGAAGACACGGCGGATCGTCTTCAACTTTTGATGGAGGAAAGCTATTACCTGGTTAGTGACTGAGCCATCACCTCGCCTTCTTCCGTGTCTAACGGCCCTTTTCTCCTAGTCCCCTTGCAAGTATACCGGCGCTCGTCTCTTTCGTGGTCCCCTCGAGGGGCCGACGGTTGTTAGCAAGCGTATTTCTTGGTTCGGCCCTTCTTGACCTTTTGTGTGTTGTTTTCCTTCCCCCCCCCTGTTGTTTGAGTGAGGTGATCCCATCTTCTTCGCAGCGCCACCAGCCTAACATATTCCCAGCTTTTTGCTTCTCCTGCCGTAGTTGTATGAAATATATCGTTGTTGTTGCGTCCTCGTGATGGTGCCGCATAAGTTCTGTTTCCTAAGTCCCTTTGACTCTGCATAATGTCACTAGGTATATATCTGAGATTTCCGGGCCTAGCATTGTTAAGTTCTTCGAAATGCCTACTCCCTTTTTCCTTCTCGAAGACATCACCTCTCTGAGATTTCCGGGCCTAGCATTGTTAAGTTCTTCGAAATGCCTACTCCCTTTTTCCTTCTCGAAGACATCACCTCTGTCCCTCGTCCCAAGGTTTTAGATTGCCTCGAGATGTTCTTTGCTCGACTGCCCCCAGGCGGTATTCGGCACCAGAACGGCAACATCCTCACCCTGATCCGTCGTTACAGGTTACTCCTGGCTATGACCCAGGAGTGGCTCGTGGAGTCCAAACGTCACCCCAACACGGTAAGTTTCTACAGGCGGCGTGATTCAGTACCTTCTTACGCGTCCCTTCAGCCTCCTATTTCGGGTAGCCAAAAGTGCTTGGAGTTCCTACTCCTTGAAACGGATAATATTGTTAGTCCCTCCCCTTTTTCCTTTCATACCTTCAGGGTTGCTGACCCCTTGCTTCAGACTTTGAAGTCGTTGCCCTTGCTGGATCTGATTGACGACGACGTTCGTGCCGCCACGCTTGAGCGTGTCATCATTCCCTTCACTCCTCTAGCTCCTCGCTTCGGCACTGGAGCGCCTCCTGCCCCCATAAATGAGTCTCCCAACGGCTCCTCCACCATTTGTGCTGGAGCGCCGCCTGCTCCCGTAAACGAATCTCCTCCCGGCTTCTCCACTTTTCCTCCGGGGACCTTTCCCTCTACTCCGTCGCCTATTCTCCCCCCTGCACCGCCTCCTTCTCCTGCGCAACTCCGCCGCAGACAGCATCCTAGGTGCTCTGAGGGATTTGTTAGGGGTCCTCGCCATAGGATGTAAGGTAGCAAATAGGTCAATTATTGCCAGTTTCATAGTCTTGTATAGTATGAAATTCTATGCGTTGGTGTTCCTTTCATAAGTGAGGTGCAAGGCGCTAAGGTCTAGTGCCCTTCCCCTTCGGGTCCTATTACTGATTGGTTTCTTCTTCTGGTGCGACTTCGTCATTGTCCACAAGCTCAGTCTCCTCTAGTTCTCGAAGTTTAGCAGTGTCAATGTCCAGCGCCGATAACGGTAATGGAATGTGTTCACGCGCTAAGTAGGGAATGAGTCGGAACGCCACTACTGGTCGATGCAAAACTGAGCCGTCCAACTCGCAGAGTACGTATGTGCCTCCCCTATTGCAGGAAACCACTATTAGGGGTCCCAGATACCGAGGACGCATCTTTTTGTTATGGGTAACTTCGATCTTGGAGTTGCGCATTAGTACTAGGGTGCCCGTTGTAAAGTTGTAGTCTCAAATCGTGGCGCTATGCTCGGTTTCAAACCGTAGCGCAGCTTGTCGTCTAGCCTGAAATACTACCTCGTGTAAGCGCTCGAGATCCTCTATGTGTCGTTGTAAGTCTATAGCGCGTCTAGCGATCATGTTGGTAGAGGATAGTATTGAGTTCGGTGGGGGTTGTAAATACGTCGCTTCCACCACATCTGCAGGTAGCAAGGGGTGGGTGCCAGTCGCCGCATAGTAGGGAGAGCAGCCCATCCTCTTTCGTACGGTAACCCGCTCTGACCAGAAGACCGAATAAGTCGCCTCGCTCCAGCGACTTTTGTCACCATCGACCGCCTTGAATAGCGCTTGTCGAACATCGAAATGAGGCCTTTCTACGATTCCATTAGCGCGTTTATTGTATCCTGAGATTCGGATGTGTTGTATGTTGTATTTCTTGGCAAGATAAGTGAGCGCATTCCATTAGCGCGTTTATTGTATCCTGAGACTCGGATGTGTTGTATGTTGTATTTCTTGGCAAGATAAGTGAGCGCCTTGACTATTGGCGCTCCGTTGTCTGTGATGATCTCGTGAAGGGCTCCCCATCGGCAGATAACGTCCTCAAAGAGCCACTTAGCTATAGCGTCTGTATTTTCTCGCTGGAGCATATGAAACTCTGGCCAATGTATCAAGGAACACCTTCCTTGAATGATATACTTGTAGCGCCCTGACTTGGGCATGTGCATGGTGTTGATATATATTTTTCCGAATAACGGCGCTGGAGTCGCTACTGTTGGGGGAATTAGAACCTGACGTGTCTGCTGGATTTGACAGAGATGACAAGTGCGAATATACCACGCAATATCGGCGCTAACTTGCAGCCACCAAAAGCGCTCCAAAAGGTTCGCCCTTGTCGCATAGAGTCCTCGATGTCCCAAGTCATCATGCATAGCACGTAGAATCCTAACTCGATTATCCGGTTTAATTACTAGTTTATGGGCGCCATCTCTATTTTGTCGCCAAAGTTGGTTTTCCACTATAAAGAAAGTCGTCGCATATCGAATGAAGGTGGTGTATTCCGTATCCGTAAGGTCTGATGGTCGTCGCAAATCCTGTAGCCACTTCCTAACCTGGTCCACTCGCTGATCTTCTGACTTAGCTTTGGCGCTTCGAGGTACCGCTGAATATGGCAGGTTCTGACTGTCTTCTCGCAAGGGTCTTGGTTCCTCGACTATCTTTAGATTGTTAGACGGCTTAGCGACGTTATAGATACTGGCCGTGTAAAAAGTCAATGATGCCTGATATGGTCGGAGCTGGTACAGAACAATAGGGTGAAGCCAAGTTGAAACTGGCTGGTCTTTGCAAAGGACCAGAATAGGTAACTGAATGATATGCATGAAACCATGCAATCGATCAATCCAGTCGTCAAATACGTCGTTGTCGCTATCGTCTAGTGCTTCGTCTTCCGGTTGTCTGGGTCGCCTAGATAATCCATCCGGCCCGTGGAACGCACTTCTGACGTGTACTAACTCGAAGTGTCTTCCGGTTGTCTGGGTCGCCTAGATAATCCATCCGGCCCGTGGAACGCACTTCTGACGTGTACTAACTCGAAGTGAAACATTAATATCGCTACTACCCAGCGGTTCATACTGGCCAAAGATTGAATATCAGGGTTCTGAAGCATTCTGTCACGACCCCTCCCCTCCGGGCCCACCCCGGGACACCCCCGGAACACCCTCCGGGACCCTCCCTCCGACCCCATCTGTCACGACCCCTCCCCTCCGGGCCCACCCCGGGACACCCCCGGAACACCCTCCGGGACCCTCCCTCCGACCCCACAGGACACGCCCCGCCATCACGACCGCCGACACCGCCATCACGCGCATCAGGGACCGCCATCAGCCGCCCCAGCCCCGATCAACGATCGGATCACGCGACGCGCTCCGGACATCGCGCATCACGCATCACGGCCCCACCGCGCCAATTGATCGCGCGCCCCACACGCGCGATCCCGGTATATAGCCCCTGCCGCTACTCAATGACCCCCGGAACCCACGCCAATTGATCGCGCGCCCCACACGCGCGATCCCGGTATATAGCCCCTGCCGCTACTCAATGACCCCCGGAACCCATCCCAGACATCCCGGAACCCCGAGACCCGGACCCGTAGTACTTATAGCGTAACTCCCTGTTGTATTCGGTAGTCTTGATATTGCATACTGTTACTTTGGATATTGCGTGCCCTCTGTTTGACTGGTACGCCTTGTTTGGTACGCTTCGACTGGCACGCCTTAGTATTCGCGTGCTCTAAGCTTTGGTACGCACTTCGCGACTCTTAAGTTACTAACTTGGTCTCGTCTTAGAACCTCCGGTTCACGACTCGACCCCCTCTAACTCTCAGCCACCCCCAACCCAAAACCCCCGGACTATAGTCCCCTCTCCCGGGATTACCCCTGTCCTCGTCTTGAACCCCGGAGTCCTAGCCCCGGAGTTCCAGGCACCTGAGTATCCGTAGATCAAGTCCGCATCGTAAGGGCGTCGCTTTCCCGGAAAGCCCCCGATTCAGCGGAACCTGCACCTGAGTATCCGTAGATCAAGTCCGCATCGTAAGGGCGTCGCTTTCCCGGAAAGCCCCCGATTCAGCGGAACCTGACATAATATCAAGACTCTCTCCTTACACCGTTCTTGATGGCTACGTATACTCACACTTACTACCCCACCGGGTACCAGACCGACCCTTACGGACGCCCGGTACCCGACCACTACTCCGCGCAGACCCCCCGCCCCGTCTACCCACCTCTCCCGTACGAACCTCCATACCTCCACCGCCACTGGGCCCCCGACCCGTCCCTCTACGACCTGGGGCCCTCAGCCAGCTGGGCCCCTCCGCCCAATTTAGCCATGGCGCGACCCGTGGAGATCCCCTCATACCGGAGCATCCCCGGGGGCCTGCCGGAGACCCCACCTGTACCCAGTGGACCTCGCCCGATTCCCCCCAGCGAGGGCCCCTTTGCACCCACCCCCTACTACGGTTATCAGCGCCCCGTCCCCCAACCCCGAGAACCCCGAGGACCCCCCTACCCCGACTATCCCCCCCGTCATTACCCGGCCGCCGCTCCACCCGCTCGAACCCCTCCCTCGCCAATGGGACGACGACGCCTCGAGGAGTACGAACGGCAACGGGACGAGGTACTCCGCTCCCTCAGGATCTCACCAGAGGACTTCGCGCAACGGACCAGGATGCTGCTCGTGGAATTCGGACACGACGACTTGAAGGCACTCCGGAGGAATGGGCTCACTGCCTGGTCGAATTCGGGGATCGCCTCAGGAATTCGGACACGACGACTTTGAAGGCACTCCGGAGGAATGGGCTCACTGCCTGGTCGAATTCGGGGATCGCCTCATGCGAGGAGAACTCCCGGAGCAAACCATGGTAAAGTATAGGCGCAACACGATCCTCCGGGAAGAATTACAGCAACTGCTCGACGAAGTCCACGCGTCCCCTTCCCCTTGGCCCATCAACGACCCCGCGGACCCAGGTCGCTCGATTCACATTCGACGGGAACCCCCGGAACCGGTCCCAGCAGTCCGCCCATCAACGACCCCGCGGACCCAGGTCGCTCGATTCACATTCGACGGGAACCCCCGGAACCGGTCCCAGCAGTCCCGGCAGCCCCCACGGTCCCCACTCCGGAGCAGCGACAATGGGAAGAACGGCAGAACGCCTCAGGGTCCCAGCAGTCCCGGCAGCCCCCACGGTCCCCACTCTGGAGCAACGACAACGGGAAGAACGGCAGAACGCCTCAGCCATATTACGGTCCCTCAACCCGGCTGGAGGCCTCTTCGATCAACCCGCGGCCCGCACGGTAGGCTTGTCAACTCGCCGCAGGGCTAACTCCGTCCTAGTACCTTCGAGACCTGGGGACAGCCCCAAAGACCCCTGGAACCCCTCCCGCGAACAGACAACGCCCGACCCCCCCTAGTACCTTCGAGACCTGGGGACAGCCCCAAAGACCCCTGGAACCCCTCCCGCGAACAGACAACGCCCGACCCCCGGCCCCGACTAACCCCGGCGGACCCCGCGCGGACACCCCTAGCACGGACGACACACTGTGCTACATCGACAAGCTTACGCGTGGCAACAACGAACCACGTCCCGCGCCCGCGCCCGTCCCGGTACCGCCCCCTACGTCAGCCCCGGTCCCTCCGGAACGCAACTTCCGCCGCGATCCGCCACCCCACTTCGACCTACAAAACCCCCCGCGACCCCCGATACAAGCACGACCCTCCCGGGTTGAACGTCCCCCGCGCAACCCAGTACCCGACCCAGCACCCAACCCCCTCCGCCCGACCCGACACCGCCGAACCCTCCCCGACCGCCTCCGCCACCCCCAGCTGAACCTCGAGGACGACCCCCCCTCCGCCCGACCCGACACCGCCGAACCCTCCCCGACCGCCTCCGCCACCCCCAGCTGAACCTCGAGGACGACCCCCAGGCCCTCCACCTCCGCCACTCCCTGCGTGGAGACCCGGGCCCCCTCCTGGCAGGAACGAACCCCCTTGGGACAACGGACCTCCCGGGCGTGGACCCCCAGGTGAGCCACCCGGAGGAGGACCTCCCGGCGGGTGGGGCCCCGCCCTTGGTGCTTTTCCTCCTCAAGGAGGGGGGGGTAATCACTATTACTACTATTACAATGCTGGCCCCCCTCCCCGCAACGCTGCCGGACCGGACGACGCTCGCGACGCCCTCGCCCGCGAAGGACGACTGGACATCCAAAAGCCCGACGCTTTCACGGGCCGGGACCCCCAAAAATGGCGTACCTTCCTCACTCAGTGTCTCAATACGTTCCAGGCAAAGCCGCTCACGTTTCAGGTTGACAGCTCCCGGGTGGCCTTTGCCGCATCATACCTCCAGGGGATCGCCTTCGATCACTACACGGCCCTCATCCAGTTCGACCCCAACAACCCGGCACTCGCTCGCTGGCAAGCCTTCGTCGACGAGTTCTCCGGGAAATTCGGGATATACGACACCGTGGCCGAGGCCGAGGACAACCTCTTCAACCTCCGGATGCGCTCTGAAGAACGTTTCACTACCTTCATCGTACGTTTTGAAAAGGAAGCTTACGAGACAGGTTGGAATTACAGCGCCCTCCGGTACGCCCTCCGCCGCGCCCTCCCACAACGTATCAAGGACGTCCTCCGACTCGCCCCGAAACAACCCTCCTATGACGGATACAAGGCCCTCGTCATGCAGATCGACCAACGTTACTGGGAAGACCGCAGCGAGTACTCGAACTCCCGACCCCCCTGGAACCCCAGAGGAGGACCCCCTTGGCCCTCCGGCGAAGCCCTCAACCCCCAAGGTCGAAACCCCGGTTCCCCCGCGTTCCCTGGCGGCCGACCCCCGGTGAGTCGCGGCCCGCCCAATGCTAACCCCAAGGTCGAAACCCCGGTCCCCCCGCGTTCCCTGGCGGCCGACCCCCGGTGAGTCGCGGCCCGCCCAATGCTAACCCCGGCAGCGGCACCCGCCCCCAGGCCCAGCTCAACGCCGCCGTGGCCGCCCAAGACCCGGACGACGCGCCAAGCCCCGAGGAACCCCCGGAAGACCCCGAAAACTTCGACTTCGACGACGAACGGGACGAGGAGGCCCTCCGGGCCAACCGGCTTCAGAAGAAGGGACGACCCTGGATCGAAGTCCCGACGGATGTGCAGGAACGACAGAGAAGGGAGGGTGTCTGCATACTCTGTGGTGAGAAAGACCATTTCATCTCCGAGTGCCCCAAACGACAGGTCATGGGACGTGCCACCTGGACCTTCGAAGGGGAGGACGCCACCTACGAGTATTCGGAAAACGACCCGGCGATTTAGACCCGGAAGACGCCCTAAATCGCGGAATCGACCCCGACGTCTTCTCCGCCCCGGTCTCACACCTTCGCTCTACGGTACTCATACAGGACACCCTCACGGCTTACCTACCCTCCCACTCTTCCCACTCCCTCCTCCTCAAAACCCGCCTCACCCCCTCCGGAACTCCCCTCAACACCCTCGTCGACAGTGGCGCCACCGACAACTTCATCGATGAAGCATGGTCTACCTTCGCCCCGGAACCCGCCCAGCGACTCCCGGTCCCGGTACGGCTCTGCCTCTTCGACGGCAACGCCTCTACGGCAGGGGACATCACTCATTTTGTGCGTATGCCCGTTACCTTCGCCAACGGACAGACTCACACCCTCCGGATGTTGATAACCAAACTCCACCCTTCCGCACCCCTGGTCCTAGGGCTCCCGTGGCTCCGAGACACTAACCCCCGCATCGATTGGCGACACCTCACCCTTCGCCTGACCCGGGACCCGACCCCCGACGACCAGCAACTCCCCTTCGACATCCCCCACTCCCCCAACCCTGCCCCGAAGGACGGGCCTCCACCACCCCCGGGACTCCAGTCCCGTTCATCCCGATCCTTCGTCATCAATGCCAGGCTGGACGGCGCCCCAGGACCAATCGCGGCCCTCATCGACAGCGGAGCCACCGGAGTATTCATCAGCGACGCTCTCGACCTCCCCCACGACTCCCTCGACCAGCCCCTCCGCCTGCAACGCCTCGACGGCACCCCCTCCTCATCCGGCCCCATCCGAAGGTCTCACTCGGGACGCGTGACCCTGGACAACAGCTACGAGTTCACTTCCGACTTCCTGGTCACGCGACTTCACGAATCGACCCCGATGGTGCTGGGACTACCCTGGCTGCGCGACACAAACCCCGATATCGATTGGAGGACGCTCACCATGACCTTCCCGGGACCCGAAGACCACCCCTCGGCCGTCGTGCACCTCCGGGCCCTAGGAGACGACCCGGCGCCCGACGCCCCCGGGACGATCGACGCGCCCCCGACGCATGCACCTCCCACGCTCGTCCGAGACCGCAAGGCCCCCGATCGACCCCCAAACATTCCTCGGAACAAGTACAAAGGGCCGAACTACCCCTGCCGGTCTCAGACACGCGTCGCACCCGCTCCGGCCGATGCTTCCGCAACTCCGATCGACCGAGCGCACTCGACATCAGATCATTGGGGCGCCCCCTTCGCCCGCCTCATGAGGGATGGAACTCCCACGTTTCAGCTGCACACCTCGCCTTCTCTCCCGGAAGAACAGCCCCCTTCGCCCGCCTCATGAGGGATGGAACTCCCACGTTTCAGCTGCACACCTCGCCTTCTCTCCCGGAAGAACACCTACGAGGGGACGCCATTCCCCCGGAACCAAAGACCGAGGAGCAGATCCTCCGAGAAGTAGTTCCCCCGGAATACCACGAGTTCGCTGACGTATTCTCCGAAGGAGACGCCAAGGAGATCCCCCCTCACCGCCCCTATGATCACACCATCGACCTCGAGGAAGGAGCCACCCCCCCTTTCGGCAAGGTCTACAACATGTCGGAGGTCGAACTCCGGGCTCTCAAGGACTACCTCGACGAAATGCTCGGTAAGGGATTCATCCGACCCTCCGCCTCCGCCGCCGGAGCCCCGGTTCTATTCGCCAAGAAGAAGGACGGCTCGCTCCGACTCTGTGTCGACTACCGGGGACTCAACAAGATCACCAAGAAGAACCGCTACCCGCTCCCGCTCATCGGCGATCTGGTCGATCGACTCCGCAGTGCCAAGGTCTACACGAAAATCGACCTCCGCTCCGGTTACAACAACGTCCGCATCGCCCCGGGACACGAGTGGAAAACCGCGTTCCGCACGCGGTATGGTCTGTTTGAGTATCTTGTGATGCCTTTTGGAATGACTAACTCCCCCGCCACGTTCCAATACTTCATGAACGACATCTTCCACGACATGAGCGACGTCTTCGTGATCGTCTACCTGGACGACATCCTCATTTATTCCGACTCACCGGAGGATCACCAGAAGCATGTCCGGCAAGTCCTCGAACGCCTCCGGGAGCACAACCTCCACGCCAAGCCCGAGAAGTGTTCATTCCATACGGAAGAGGTTGAGTATCTTGGCGTCATAGTATCCCCGAACGGCGTTCGCATGGACCCCCACAAGGTCGAGGCCATCGTCAACTGGCCGCAGCCCGGAACGTGAAGGAAGTACAGTCCTTCCTGGGTTTCGCTAACTTCTACCGGAGGTTTATAGACAACTACTCCGGGATTACGAAACCCCTCAACCGGCTCACGCGCAAGGACATCGCCTGGAACTGGGACAGTAAGTGCCAGAGCGTCTTTAACCTGCTCAAGGAGGCTTTCACAGTCGCCCCGGTACTCCGGCACTACAACCCGGCCCTCCCGATCATCCTAGAATGCGACGCCTCCGACTACGCCATCGCCGGGATTCTCTCGCAGATGGAATCTGACGGTGGGGAACCCCGGCCAGTCGCTTTCTACACCCGGTCCATGATCGACGCCGAGCTCAACTACGACATTTACGACAAGGAACTCCTCGCCATCGTTGAAGCCTTCAAGCAATGGCGGGCCTATCTCGAGGGAGCCCGGCACCGGATCCAGGTCTACTCGGATCATAATAACCTGCAGTACTTCACCACGACCAAGCAACTCAGTCGACGGCAGGCCCGATGGTCCGAGATCCTCTCGGAGTACGACTTCACGATCCAATACCGCCCGGGGCGACTTGGCGCCAAGCCCGACGCCCTCACCCGCCGTCCGGACGTCTACCCCAAGAAGTCGTTCGAGGCGGAACGTAATGCGTTCAATCATCGCGTGGTGATCCCTCCCGAACATTTGAATGCCTTACTGATCTTAAACGAGGAAGGGACCCTGAGTCAGATTCGCCGCGCCCCCCGAGACAAGTACTTCACCGATCACGACCCCCGCAACCCCCCTGATGGAACCGACCGGGACCCCGCCTTCTCCCTGTCCCCCGACGAAAAACTCCTCCTCCGGGACGGCCGCATCTACGTCCCAGATCACGCCCGACTTCGCTACGACGTCCTCCGTCAACACCACGACCACAAGCTCCGGGGACATCCTGGAATACGTAAGACCCTCCAGCTCATCTCCCGGACTTACTTTTGGCCAGGGTTGAAGAAGGACGTGACCCGCTACATTCGATCATGCGAACCCTGCCTCCGGGCCAAGGTCCCCCGACACCGGCCATACGGACTCCTGAAACCCCTGCCAGTCGGACGACGCCCCTGGTCCTCCATATCCCTGGACCACATCGTCGAACTCCCGGAGTCTGAAGGGTTCGATGCCATTCTCGTCGTTGTGTGCAGGCTAACCAAACAGGGCATCTTTCTACCCTGCCACACCACGGACACCGCCCCGGACTTCGCCCGACTGTTCCTCGAGCACGTCTTCGCCAAACATGGACTCCCGGACGACATCGTCTCCGACCGTGGCCCTCTCTTCGTGTCCAAGTTTTGGACTTCCCTGTGTAAGGCACTTGAAGTAAAGACTAACCTCTCTACCGCCTACCACCCCGAAACCGACGGCCAAACTGAGAGGGTCAACCAGTCCCTCGAGCAGTACCTCCGGCTGTACGTCAACTACTTGCAGGACGACTGGCGCGCCGAGCTCCCCCTGGCCGAGTTCACCTACAACAACACGCCACACTCTGCCACCGGGGTATCACCCTTCTTTGCCAACAAGGGATACCACCCTCGACTGACACTCTCGCTCCGGGACATCCCGTCGCACGCCGCCCATGAGGTCGCCCGGGATCTCCAATCCCTTCACGAGTTTCTCCGGGAAGAGATCGACATCGCGAACCGGGCCTACGTGAAACACGCCGACCGGAAACGGGAAGACACCCCCGACTGGGCCCCCGGGACAAAGGTATGGTTAGATCGACGACACCTCCGCACCCGCCGGCCCTCTCCAAAACTCGATCACAAGCGCCTCGGCCCGTTCAAAATATTGAAGAAGGTCTCATCCCATGCCTACAAGATCGAGCTCCAAAACTCGATCACAAGCGCCTCGGCCCGTTCAAAATATTGAAGAAGGTCTCATCCCATGCCTACAAGATCGAGCTCCCCCCGGGACTAAAAGGTCTGCACCCGGTATTCCACGTCCGCCTCCTGGAACGACACCCCCCGGATCCCTTTCCCGAACAACGCCCCGAGCCCCCTCCCCCGGTCGAGGTCGAGGACGAATACCACTACGAGGTTGAAGACATCCTCGACTCCCGGAACATTCGTGGACGACCCCACTTCCTCGTACGGTGGAAGGGATACGGCCCGGAAGACGACACTTGGGAACCGCGCCGAAACCTCGAAGGCGCCCTCGACAAACTCCGGGACTTCCAACAACGGCACCCGGGGAACGATCTTCCCGGGCGCAGGACTCACAGACGGCAGTAGTGGGCGTAACCCCCGCCTCTGGGTTCAGTAGGGATTCAACTCCCATGTATATTTTCTGCTTCTCCTTTCTAGATCTTACTCTCTTTTAGTACCATTTCATAGTGATGTCCCGGCGTCTGGGCAAGATGTTCTTTCCGGTTTCTTTCGGCTCTTTCGCCCCTTACTCCAACTGGCCCGGGACAGCCAAGTATATACATTTTCTATAGTACACTATACTACAGCTACGGGACAGCAACAAGAAAACGGGGGCCCCTAGAGCTGGGGCCCCGAACTACCCTCACCCTCCCCTCCCCTCGGCCAGCCCCGGAACTCCTCCCCCAACCCCTCCGGACCGTGTCCTCGCCACACCTCCTCGGCCAGTTGGTCCCAGGAAGGGAGTGGCTCCCCCTCGTCCAGAACCCGTTCGAACCACGATCCCGGGGCCGGGACGTTCCTCCGGCGGTGCGCGGTCACCAGCCTCCCCAACAGATCCAGACCCCGCTCCACCCCGGGATTCCCCGCCTCCGATTGGAGCCCCTCTTGCAGGGAGGCGAGCGCCGCGGCCACTCCGTCCAGGAGCTGGCGATGCTCCCGAGCCCAACCTAGGAATGTCAGTACCGACCCGACCCCGAGAAGAGGAACACTCACTAAGAGAGGCCATCCGCCCGATCACCACATCCCGGCGCAGGACCTCGACCAACCCCGGGGATCCCTGCCCCAGCCTGGCCCCCATGGCGTCCAGCCGGGCCTCGGCCTCCCCCCGTGCCACCCTCGCCTCCCCCAACTCCCGGAGGGCCGCCTCGCGATCCTCCTCCAACCTCCGCCGGAGCGCCGCCTCCTCCCTCGCCCCCTCCTCGCGTTCCTCCCTCTCCCGGCCCGCCTGCTCCAAACGCGCCTGCAGCTCCCTCACCTCGGCGCTCAAGGGACGCCCGGACAGCGGGGAAAACACCGCCGGAGATAGGCGCGGGGGAGATACCGGGGAAGGGGTCCCCAGGGACAGGCGCGCCCTCTTGGAAGGCCCCGGGGAGGGACTGGGCCTCCGGGAGCGACGAAAACGAGGGGCGGGCAATCTCGGGCGGGGAGGGGGCTGGGGACGAGGAGGACGCACGGTCATC
>JAMWFC010000009.1:0-48260 GCA_027475525.1 Macrolepiota albuminosa | reverse complement strand
TCCGGGAGCGACGAAAACGAGGGGCGGGCAATCTCGGGCGGGGAGGGGGCTGGGGACGAGGAGGACGCACGGTCATCCGCGCAAAGGAGGGCGCGGGACGACTGGGGCCTGACCCCGAAGGACCCCCGGAACCCGCTGCAGGAGCAGGCTCCGGGAGCCGGCTTGGACCCGCCTCCGGAGTCGGAATGTTGCGCTGTTCTGAAAAGGAAAGGTCAGTGGGGTAAAGGGGCAGCGCGGGAGTACTCACGTTGCTCGGCGAGCGCCGCCACGTGCTCCCGGTCAAGCCGAGCCCGGTAACGCGCGTCCCGGGCTTCCCACACCATGAGGGGCGCGACCTCGTTCGTTTGCGGGGGCGTCGGGGAATGCGTTGGCGTACGCGACATGGTTGAACTTGACGGTAAAAATTTTTTTTTTCGATACGTGGCAGGTCAGGTGCCGGATCCCACGGTTGACCCCCGGTCCGAACCACCGGCTACGCGCGCCTCGGAGGGTCTCGGCGCTGAGGGGGGGGTGATGTCACGACCCCTCCCCTCCGGGCCCACCCCGGGACACCCCCGGAACACCCTCCGGGACCCTCCCTCCGACCCCACAGGACACGCCCCGCCATCACGCGCATCAGGGACCGCCATCAGCCGCCCCAGCCCCGATCAACGATCGGATCACACGACGCGCTCCGGACATCGCGCACCACGCATCACGGCCCCATCCGCGCCAATTGATCGCGCGCCCCACACGCACGATCCCGGTATATAGCCCCTGCCGCTACTCAATGACCCCCGGAACCCATCCCAGACATCCCGGAACCCCGAGACCCGGACCCGTAGTACTTATAGCGTAACTCCCTGTTGTATTCGGTAGTCTTGATATTGCATACTGTTACTTTGGATATTGCGTGCCCTCTGTTTGACTGGTACGCCTTGTTTGGTACGCTTCGACTGGCACGCCTTAGTATTCGCGTGCTCTAAGCTTTGGTACGCACTTCGCGACTCTTAAGTTACTAACTTGGTCTCGTCTTAGAACCTCCGGTTCACGACTCGACCCCCTCTAACTCTCAGCCACCCCCAACCCAAAACCCCCGGACTATAGTCCCCTCTCCCGGGATTACCCCTGTCCTCGTCTTGAACCCCGGAGTCCTAGCCCCGGAGTTCCAGGCACCCGAGTATCCGTAGATCAAGTCCGCATCGTAAGGGCGTCACTTTCCCGGAAAGCCCCCGATTCAGCGGAACCTGACAGGCATCAATAGAACAATCAAAGCTCAACTGGGTCAGACAGAATCAAAAGAAGATTAGGGCTGAAGTCTATCAAGGAGTGGTCGATGCGGCTACTGGAGATGAAGACTTACGCAGGCAAAGCCGACGGGTAGTCCTTCCCTCTTCTCATGTTGGAAGTGAACGACACATGCAGCAATTATTCCAGGACTCTATGGCTATTTGCAGGCATTTCCATAAACCAGATCTCTTCATCACCATGACTGCCAATCCAAAGTGGCCTGAAATAGAAGAGGCTCTGCTAAAAGAACCTATGGTTAATGGAAAGAGGCAAACAGCTTCTGACTGTCCAGATATTGTTGCCAGAGTATTTGAACTCAAGAAGAATGCTCTTTTGAAGGACATAAAAGATGGTCTATTTGGAAAATGTGTGGCATCTGTCCATACCATTGAATTTCAAAAGAGGGGACTTCCACATATACATATCTTGATCTTTTTCCATCATCACGACAAGATCAAAGATGCAGCTCATGTGGACACTATTGTTTCTGCTCAAATTCCTGATCCAGTGACTCAGCCTCAATTGTATCAGGTATTGGCTTTGCTTGAATTATCAATGCAGTATCTGACCTTTGTTATTAGGTTGTTACTACCAATATGGTTCATGGTCCATGTGGAGCAGATTTTCCCAATGCCAAGTGCATGGTAGATGGCAAATGTTCCAAGAGATATCCCAAGGAATTTCAGGAAGCTACACAGTATGGTGATGATGGCTATCCCCAATATGCCAGACCTAACAATGGCCGCTTTTTTGAAAAGCATGGTCGTCGTTATGACAATCGTAATGTTGTCCCATACAATCCATATCTCTCAGCCAAATTCCAATGTCATATCAATGTGGAAGTCTGTGCTTCAGTGAATGCAATCAAATACATTCACAAGTACATCTACAAGGGCCATGATAGGACAACTTTGGAGATTGCTAGGGAGGAGAGGGATGAAATCAAGGAACATTTGGATGCCAGATACATTTCTGCTCCTGAGGCTTGCTGGCACATCTTTGAATTCAACATGCATGCTGAATATCCTTCAGTGTACAGATTGCCTGTGCACTTGGAAAACCAGCATGAAGTCTATTTCCCAGATGATGAACCAATACAGGTGGTGGCTGCTAGACCTAATGCAGACAAGACTGCACTCACAGCTTGGTTTGAAGCCAATACCAGGTTTCCCAATAATAACACCACTTATCAGAACTTTCCAACCAAGTTTGTTTATGAAGCATCTAAATGGAGTTGGAAGGAGAGGCAGAGAGGGACAGCAATTGGAAGGATGTATTTTGCTTCACCAAGACAGGGAGAAAGGTTCTATCTCAGGATGCTCTTGACTGTTGTAACCAATGCAACTTCATGGGCTGATCTCAGGACAGTCAATGGCCATATCTATCCCACTTATCAGGAAGCATGCAAGGCTCTAGGTCTTTTGGAGGATGATGCAGAATGGAGGCAGTGTCTCACTGAAGCTGCTCCAATCCAACTAGGATCAGCTCTCAGGCAGCTGTTTTGCACTATTCTATTCCACTGTGCTCCTGCCACTCCTGAGGCTCTATGGAACGAATTCAAACATTCTATCTGTGATGATCTTCGACACAGATTGGAACATACTAGGCAGTACAGGAACCGGATCTTTACCAATGAGGATATTTATGACTATGGCCTTTATCTCATCAACGACACTTTGATGAATTTTGGGAAAACTCTGAAAGACTTTCCCAACATGCCAGAGGCTCAACAGAATTGGAACATAGTTCCAGGTAATTGGCATTTGCATAAAAGATTGACTTGAATACTGATCATTCTTCTAGGCAACAGGCTTTTAGAAGATGAAACCAATTATGATGTTGAGGAGCTCAAGCAAAGAGTGGAGAGTAACAAGGCCAAGTTCAATGTGGAACAACTGGAGACTTTCAATGCTGTCATAAACTCAGTGAACAACAATTTGGGCAGGATGCTATTCATTCACAGTGCTGGAGGATGTGGCAAAACCTTTGTCTGCAATACTCTGGCTGCTGCAGTTCGTTCCAATGGAGATGTGGCATTATGTGTAGCATCATCTGGCATTGCTGCCTTATTGTTGGAAGGGGGTAGGACAGCTCATTCAAGATTCAAAATTCCCATTCCTGCTCTTGACACATCCATTGCCAATATCAAGAGAGGAACCCAGTTATTACAGCTCATACTTCGCACCAAAGTTGTTATTTGGGATGAAGTTCCAATGCAACACAAAAATGCCATTGACTCTGTCGATCGTGGCTTCAGAGACATCTTCAATAATGACATTTCCTTTGGTGGAGTCACTGTGGTTTTTGGAGGGGACTTTAGGCAAACTCTTCCAGTGGTTCCACATGGACTCAGGCAGCAGATGATTGCTGCTTCACTCAAAAGGGGCCGACTTTGGGATAATATTCAAGTCCATTACTTGGTCCAAAATATGCGGTTGGAGCAGACTGTAGACAATATTGCTCATGCAGCTTGGTTGTTGGATGTTGGTGCAGGGAAAAATCTAGGACCTGGAGAAACAGTTAAACTGCCTGAAAGGATGATCTGTGATGACAATTCTATCACTGGATTGATTTCTTCCACATATCCTGATATTGGTCATCCTCAAAATGATCAGTATTACCTGGACCGGACTATTCTCTCTGGCAAGAACTCTGATATAGAGGAGATTAATGCAGAAGTTCTAGAGAGGTATCCAGGGGAAGAAAGAATTTTACAGAGTGCAGATTCTGTTCTCTCTGATAACAGGAATCCTGATGGCCTTGCATTATATCCTGTGGAATATCTCAACTCTTTGAAAGCCAGTAGTTTGCCTTTGGCTAAACTGGCTTTGAAGATTGGAGTTCCTGTCATGCTTCTCAGGAATCTGGACACAACCAAAGGACTTTGCAATAGAACAAGAATGATTATCACTCACATCAGCACTAGAGTTCTCAGATGTCGTATTATCAGTGGAGATGCCAAGTTTGCAGGTTCAACTGTTTTGATTCCAAGGATCAATCTAGATGCCTCTGAAGAGGATTTGCCCATACCATTACGCAGGAGACAGTTTCCAATTTGATTGGCCTTTGCTATGACTATCAACAAGTCTCAAGGGCAATCAGTCAAGCATGTTGGATTGGACCTTCGATCACCGGTTTTTACACATGGCCAACTCTATGTTGCACTTTCTCGATGCACATCAGGAGATTGTATCAAGATGATTTTGTCAGAAGAAAATACATCAAGAGCGACTGCAAATATTGTATATCAAGAAGTTCTTAATGGTTTACAAATGTAAGTGTGATTGTTAATTATATACTTATTACTAACTTTATATTTTAGTATCAAGAAGTTCTTAATGGTTTACAAATGTAAGTGTGATTGTTAATTATATACTTATTACTAACTTTATATTTTAGCATCTAACTTGATATTGTACATATAACTTGGAATTGTAGCATTATTTTTTGGGTTTACAAATGTGAGTATGATTGTTAATTACCTACTTATTACTACATATAACTTGGAATTGTAGCATTATTTTTTGGGTTTACAAATGTGAGTATGATTGTTAATTACCTACTTATTACTAACTTTTATATTTTAGCATCTAACTTGATATTTGTTGATACTGTACTAATAGAATATATATAACTTGGAATTGTAACATCATTTCTTGATAAATGTGAACTTTCTATTCTTTAACAACATATGCTTGAATCAGTAAGACATAATGAAAGTAAGTTATGATAGAAGTTGAGTTATGAATATACATATTTGGAACCCCTAACCGAACAAAGTGAGGTTGGGGTGAAGGCTGAGTTACTTATATACATACTTGGAGCCCTAACCAAACGAAGTGAGGTTGGGGTGGAGGCTAAGTTACTTATACATACTTGGAGCCCTAACCAAACGAAGTGAGGTTAGGGTGGAGGCTTAGTTGGGGGGGTTTGGGGGCGAAGCCCCCAACGAGCTACGAAATTTGTGCCGAAGGCACAAATTGTAGCTCGTTTTATATAAGCTGCCACTTCAGTGTATATGTAAGCTGTTGCTCCACATCAAACTATGATATAATGTTTAGATCAAATAACCATAGTGATGGTTGCTTTATATGTAACCTGTTTTATACTTGTGAATTGTCTATTTCAACAATGAGATTGTCTGTGTATGGTGTCTGGCTATTAGTCTATTTATTGCTCATTGTATTTAAACATGCATTATTCACAAGGTATGCACCTATCTAATTTGGTGCAACATCTCTCATATATGGTTGACAGAGAGCCTATAGTAATTCAATATGTGTGCTCTCAATATCTATGTATTCTGTCAAACACTGAGCAATGCTCGATCTATGATACTGAACAGTGCTATCATACTTATATAGAAAGGCATATTACATTATGGTTTGCTACAAGCATAAATCAGTGTATGTATTTCTTTTGCAAACTGAGACTCCATGGGCAACAGGACACACACATTAGATATTTTTCTTTTTTAGGGTGAACATACTTAACTGATACTATGTTTTTTGTCAGTTTTATATGCCCTGATTATATTATTGTAGATTTTTAGCTATTCTAGCAACATTCAAATAATACAGGATAGCATGACTTTTTGTGATGCAATCTCTCATGTCCCATCATGATTTTCTCGCATGTTTGTGCCAATGCCATTTAGATCCTATATTGCGTAACTGCATGATGAGGAAGAATGTATATAATGCTACTTTTGCTATCAAAACTTTACTGTATAGATATTGTTTGTCTAATATGTGGCCTTGTTTGAACCAACATGTTGTTATTAGCTCAACTCTTTCTGCAGTAAAATTGTTTGTGGTATCTGGGCTTAGAATACTAGAGTATTCACATTTATCTGAGTCTAGAGCTGCCAGCAAGAGTGGTCAATTGTTCATGCACAAGTTCTTTGGATGTCAAAGATCACTTTATAAACTTAAACGTGTCCTCAGATGACCTATAAATGATAGTAAAATCTATACATTCTTCTTTGCACAAGTAGATACATACATTGATGCAAGTCAGGGCAAACACAACTCGCAACACATATTCAAATTCATCAATCATGCAGATGATGTAGATTTGCTGTCATACCCAGTTACTGCAGAGTATGTGCATGCTAGGCTGTCTTTGTCTACCCTTTCACAACATCTCACATTAAAGCAGCTATGATCTGTAGTGCATATACATGGAATTGTGCTGCCTAAGCATTTTAGAAAGTCACATCCAAGTGATTTATTGAATTCTCACAGTTGCTTGAAATGTGTTAGTTGGTCTACTATATTGATAGCTAATCTCAGTTCACAAGCAAGAAACATGCTGAGATGCTTTGTAGTGTGTAATCAAAAGCATGGAGTTGTTTTTGAGGCAGATGTTCAGGGCCCTGACAAGCTTGAATTTCCTCCTGCACCTCTTACATCAAGCCTAACTACTTAAATCATATGCAACTTTTGCAACAAAACAGGTCTGGCACAATTAAAAGAAAGTGGTTGCACTGTTTGCAGCTTGCTGTGCCCAGTTAAGGATATGCATACTTTAAAAAGTATGAAAGAGTTTTTCAATGTGTTATCTGTCAAAGAAGTTACCAGAGTGGAGAGGCATTCAGGAATGGAATCTGTGAAAGAAATAAGAGGCCTAGTGTTGGATCATAGATGCAATTCTGTCTGTTCAGAGTACAGAATCCCATTGTTGAAGGGCAAAGTGTCAGGGGACTCCTCATTTCTTCCTCTTCTCCTTTCTTATCTCTTTACTCTCCCTTCATTCATTCTCTTATTTCTTCTGACATTATTTCATTTTACTGTTTCTATTCTTTCAACACTATCTGTTAATACTACTCTTAGCCCTTAAGGTGCTCTGGTTCTTTAGCTACTATTTAGACAAGTGTGGGCCCTTCAGCACTGCTTCTAGACTGCTTATATAAGCCAGAGTTTGCCTTTCTGACTTCTAAAGTCCATGTCAGGTTCCGCTGAGTCGGGGGCTTTCCGGAAAAGCAATCGCTCTTACAATGTGGACTTGACCTATGGGTACTTGGGTGTCTGGAACTCCGGGGCTAGGACTCTGGAGTTCAAGACGTGGACAGGGGTAATTCCAGGAGAGGGAACTTGGTCCAGGGGTTTTGGGTTTTGGGTAGCTGAGGATAGGGTGGGGGTCGAGTCATGAACTAGGGGTTCTAAGACGAGACCGGGTTAGCAAATTAAAAGTCGCGAAGTGCGTACCAAACTTAGAGCACGTGGTTATTCAAGCGTGCTAGTCAAGCGTGCCAGTCAGTGCGTACCAGTCAAGCAGAGGGCACGCAACAATTCAAGTAATCCAAGTTAATGCAATATCAAGACTAGCGAATACAACGGAGAACTACGCTATAAGTACTACGGGACCGGGTCTCGGGGTTCCGGGGTGTCTGGGATGGGTTCCAGGAGTCATTGAGTAGCAGGCAGGAACTGTATACTTGGATCGCGCATGTGGGGTGCACGATCAATTAGCGTGGAGGGAGCTGTGATGCATGATGTGTGATGGCCGGAAGCGAGTCGCGTGATCCGATCGTTGATCATGGCTGGTGGCGGCTGATGGTGGTCCTTGATGCACGTGATGGCAGTGTCGGTATTTGTGATGGCGGGGCGTATCCTGTGGGGTCGGAGGGAGGGTCCCAGATGGTGTTCCAGGGGTGTTCTGGCATAGATCCGGAGGGAAGGGGTCGTGACATCACCCCCCCCTCAGCGCCGAGACCCTCCAAGGCGCACATAGCCGGTGGTCCGGACCAGGGTCCAATCGTGGGATCTGGCACCTGACCTGCCACATATCGAAAAAAAATTTTACCATCAAACTCAACTATGTCGCGTACACCGACGCATTCCCCGACGCCCCCGCAAACTAATGAGGTCGCGCCTCTCATGGCCTGGGAAGCCTGGGACGTGCGGTACTGAGCCTGTCTGGACCAGAAGCACGTGGCGGCGCTTGTGCAACAACGTGAGCGCTTTCCGCACCGCTTGCTTGTTGTTACTGACCTTCCTTTTTCAGAACAACACAATATTACTGCCCCAGAGGCGGGTCCCAGCCAGCTCCCGGAGCCTGTTCCCAATGCGGGCCCCAGCATCCCTCCAGAGTCCCATTCGAGTCGTCCCACACCCACCTTTGCATGGATGACTGTCCGCCCTCCCCGTCTGCACCCCCCTTCCCGCCCTAGGCTGCCTGCCCCCTGTTTTTGTCATTCTGGGATGGCGGTAGGGACCATTTCAGAGGTCCCAGAAGATCAACACGTTGCGTGGGCGGCCGTGATGCAGGAGTTGTTTGGGGAGGCCCTAGAGAGGCTCCGGGGTCTATCTGCCCACGTCTGGTGCATGAGCAACGGACTGGTGAGTGGGCTCCTACCTCTGGTCTTCCTTGCTGACTTTAGTGCAGTGCTTGCACTGCGCCCGACATGTGGTCTCTTGCTTATTCCAGGTCCTTCGGGTGGGGGGCCAGGGCCAGCCCGTGGTTCTGATCACCCATCAGGTGACCCGGGCCGGGACCGGCAGTCACGAGGGTCGCGGGGGGCGCCCTGACAAAGGGAAGAGGCGGGCGTCGCCTAGTCCCTCCCCGGGCCCCTCCAAGAGGGCATGCCTGCCCCTGGGGACCCCATCCCTGGTCTCCCTCCGGCACCTATCTCCTGCGGAGTTCTCCTTCTTGTTTGGGGGGCTCCTAGCTCACGACGTCGAGGTTTTGCAGGAGCGGGCCGGGCAGGAGCAGGGGGGTCACGAGGAGGGGATGAGGGAGGAGGCGGCAGCCAGGAGGGGTCTGGAGGAGGGTCGGGAGGAGATGATCCGGAGCCTGGAGGAGGCTAGGGTCACCCGGGGGGAAGCAGAGGCCGAGCTAAAAGCTCTGAGGGCGAGGCTTGGGCAGGGAGTGGGGCTCCCAGAGAGTCAGGGGTTGGTAGAGGCTCTGCGCCGGGACGTAGTGGTGGCCCGCATGGCCTTGTTAAGTGAGTCTCTTTCTCCTCAGACTTGGTCTCCCATTGATATTTCCAGGCTGGGCTATGGACAGCGATCTATTGAATAAAATCAAAAAAGTGAAGGCAAAGGGACTGGTGTAGTTCAGAGTATAAAGTATATACCTTTGTGCCTTTCTTTTGGCTCTATTAGATTAACACACATTTAAATCAGCATGCACACTCATTATTTGAGCATTCACATACTGCAAGGAGATTATGGGGAGAGTTGGGTTATTTAATAGTCATAAGCAGGTTTGTTGCCTGTTTTCAGCATATTTTGTTAAATAAAACCTCTTTACAGACTAGAAACTTAAAGCCGCATCACACAGGAATGTACCTATTCTTATACAGTAGTCATGTCGATGTCAACATGTTCTATATGTACAGGGATAACAAAGATAACTGAATAATATAATTTTCCATGTTTTTTTTTTCATACATTGCTTATGGACAGCAATACATACAGTTTTGGTTTCGATATATACACAAACATAGTCTGTATTTCTCCCTATGTCGTAAGCTATTCTACACTGTATTGCTATGCTGGCACATCATGCTGGCACTGCCATGTCATGTCTTTTATAACATCCAACCATGTAGACCTCAGTCTTGCTGTGCATGGCAGCAGCCCATCCTTTTTGATAATATTAGCACATGTTAAGATATTGAAGTACTGACTAGTGATTATATTTAATCTATTGGCTACAATTTTCTTCATTTGTCTGCTATGTAAGGAGGTGGCAGATGAGCACAGGCATAAAAACTCAATACTATTGAGTGAAAGTGTAGTCATAGTATATGTGACCACAGTGTGAACATTTACACTAAAAAACAAGTGTAAACAACATACAGTGGCTCAAAAAACTGTCCCAATATTTTATACTTTTTGAAAGATGACATTGGCATGAAGGATGAGAAGTACCTAAAATCCTAGTTAAATCATGTAAAATACTATGGCATTGTAGCTACAAAATAAACCTAGGTTTATATAATTGAAATCAAAACTGATGGAGCAATAGCCATTTTAAAATATTCACTCATTGGAACAGTTTTTTGAGCATCTCTATTTTAGTATCTAGTACTTTGTATGTCTTTTATTTGCCTTGATAACTGCTTGAATCCTTCTGGTCATGCTTTCTATTAGTCTTTGGCATACCTCTGATGGAATTTCATCCCACTCCTTTGCAACCCTCTTCCATAATTCATGCACACCATGGGGAGGTGTTTTATATTGCCTAAGTTGCTCTTTGAGGTACTCCCAGAGATGTTCAATAGGGTTGAGATCAGGAAATTAGGCTGGCCACCAAAAGATATTAAAGTTGTTGTCCTCAAGCCACTTGTCAGCCCTCTTGGAGTTGTGTTTAGGGTCATTGTCCTGTTGAAAGTAGCAGGCACTCTCCTCCATCTCCAACTTCTCAAAGCCCTCTTTTGCTCCATTATCTAAAATTTTACAGTACTGCTCTGCATTCATGATTCCCACAACCTCCACAAGCTTTCTTACCTTATTCCAACCCATACAGCCCCATACCATGAAATTATTCCCTCTTCTATGCTTCATAGTAGGTGTAGTTGTTCAGTCTGAAATGCCTTCTCCTTGTAGCTTACACACATACTGCTTCCCATCTGATCCAATCCTGTTAATCTTTGTCTCATCTGTCCACAACATCCTTTTCTGGTTCTCTATAGTCCAGTTCTGATGCTCCTGAGCCCATTTAAGCTGTAGTTGTTGATGTCTAGCTTTGAGCATAGGAACTTTTTTCTTGGTAGCAGACCAATACCCCCTCTCCTTCAACACATTCCAGACAGTCTGGGGAGAGACAGGGTTTGAAATGATGTTGTTGATGAAATTGGTGGCCTAGACAGCTGTATCAAGTCTCCCAGTTGAGATTTGCTGAACAATAGCCTATTTATCACATGGAGTAAGCTTAGCAGGATGGCCTCCAGGATGGTTTTCCTTGTCCATCTCCAATTTTCTACCAATCCTCCCAGTAGTAGACTTCCCTAAACCAGTTTGAGCCCCAATCTGACCAGAGAATACCCTTGAGCAAGAAGAGAAGCAACAGTAGAGTATTGTGCAGAAGGAATAGGTTTCATGATAGTGGTTGAAGGTCAAGATGTGGTTCAACCAGCTTGAACTACTCCCAAATATATCTAAACATGGTCACATGACTTTGTTTATATTCTCACATGCAACTTACTCTTTATTTCTGAGTAAAATAGGGATAAACCTGAAAAATTAGAGATGCTCAAAAAACTGTCCCAATGAGTGAATATTTTAAAATGGCTATTGCTCCATCAGTTTTAATCTCAATTATATAAACTTAGATTCATTTTGTAGCTACAATGCCATAGTATTTTACATGATTTAATTAGGATTTTAGGTAGTTCTCATCCTTCATGTCAATGTCATCTTTCAAAAAGTATGAAACATTGGGACAATTTTTTGAGCCACTGTATAAGAAGGGATAATAAGAGGAAACATCAACAGCATACAGTTGTCATGTAAGTAAGTAAGTTTTCACTAAAGCCATATTTTATTGCCAACTCAACAAATTGATTGTTTTATCAATTAGTGTATTGTATTTCATTACATTGTTGTTTGAGTAATACAACATTCTTTCTATGAAGGCCCATGCAGAAAATGTTTGTTTTGACCAGCATAAATTCATAGATCAAACAGACTGCAGTTCTTTTCACACTGTATTAATTGCTGGAATTTTACTCATCAAAGCATTCTAGCCTGGAGTGAGTTATACATACCAAGTCAAGCTACAGTAACAGTATTTGCCTCTAGTAGGTATTTATTGAGCAAATACACAACATTATAGAATGCTAATACCAATTTGTCTCAATAGAAGCAGCAATGAAAAAGCATTTTCCAGAGCATACAATAACATCTTATAAGAGAAAGCTAGCTGGAAAAGAAAGTCACCCAAAGGAACCAAATAGCAAGAGTAGCAACATTTGGATAATGGCCAGTTACATAAAGCTTGGCATTATCCAACAAAGGAGGCCAGAAGATGTCTCAGCACCATTAGGTACTGACACATCCTAGTCTTTTTCAGACACTAAATACTCTGCCTTCATCTTTGATAATGTAGGTTGGCATTTCATTGCATCAGTCCATTTATTATATTGTTTCCTTTCTTGTAATTATTCCTTCTTCTGGCCTATTGTAAGCATGATAGCTTACAATGCTAGAAAATAAGAATTCAGACTCCAGATCAAAGAAATAGAGACTCCAGATCAAGCAAAAGCAATTTCAAACCTTGTTTGTTAAACTTTATTACAACAGGTATATAGAAGGGCAGTCAGACTTGTGGTAGATTACTCTCTTTGGTTGGAATTCTACTTTTTTGCCATTCTGTTGTACTGGCCTTTCTGAGTGAAGTTGGATGTACCTACAATGTCTGCTTACTTATTTTTTTTTGAATTGCTTAAAAGAGGATTCACTTACCAAGGACTATCCTCCAGTCAACAAGTCTGAGAATTTGGCGCCTCTTGTTTTGGCAATACAGTAGAACATGACAGGGTTTTGAACAGGAAATAGAAAAGAGAAGATAGTTTTTTCCATGTCCTGGTAGTTTGACAGGAAAGTCCACGTAGTATCAGCAAGGAGAAGAATTCTTTGCCCTCACATGGAGAAATTTTAGATATAAGGAGGGAGGTAGAGGAGAGTTTTGATAGCCACCCTGCATTCACTTCGGGGCATGGCGGAGATTTCTGGAGAAACATCCGTCAGAAACAGGTCATGTGACTTCCAACAAGTGTTTCTCCGGAAAAACTAAAAGTATAAATTGAGAAATAGTAAAAAAAACACTTATTGTGTTTTTTGTGTGTTTCTTGAGCTATTTTTAAAAATTTTCTTTCTCTATTTCTCAAGAAATACGTGGGGAACACAAATTGTGTTTCTAGACTGTTTCTTGAAAAATATGGCACATGTATCTTTTGGTTTTTCTAAAGTTATCTTTGTAATTTTTTTATCAAATGTTTTTCAATAAACTTTCTTTGTGTTGTTTTAGAAAAATAAATTGTAAAAACATGATGTATTTCTAAAAAAAAGACCGATTAGAAATTCTTTAAATGTTTCTCAAGAAAGATCAATTAGAAACACTGTCGCGTCGATGAGCGTGGCGCTGGACCGATTAGAAATTCTTTAAATGTTTCTCAAGAAAGATCAATTAGAAACACTGTCGCGTCGATGAGCGTGGCGCTGATCACACGACGAGCGCACGCTGATCTTCTTCCTCATCGGTCTGGTACACTCGCGTGCAGCTAATGTAGCGATAGGCAACAATATATTGGTTTATGCAGTACAAGAAATGCAATAGTAATGACAAAAAAAGGCGCTCACATAAAAAAAATTAAACGGCAGGTGAAATCAAGAAAAGCTTTCATTGAAAATGAAAGAACAGCCAACGCAAAAATGATGACGAGGGGAATGATCACATAGGGATGGGAAGCAATTACAACAGAAAGAATGGCAATGCAGCTAGTGTAAACAGTGAAGGTCGTAAAGATGGCTGTAACAAGAAAAATAAAGACAAAGCTTGGGGACAAGAAGTTCAGCATGGTCGATGGGCATAAGATTTTGAGGATATCCGGCATCACAATGTAGGTGACGGCCAATGCCGTGGTAATAGACGATGACGCGCTGCATAACTCGATCATACGCGTAGCAAACCCGTTAACAACATATTTTCCTTGAGGTAATGCCATGGCGGCCATCATTAAGCTGCGAAACGTCGTTAAAAGTTCGGTAATAGACTCCTTCAGGCGAGTACTAACGCGCTCGAGGCAATCGACTTTTCAAGGGAGATTGTAAGAACAGCACAAAGAACAGCACAATGACAGCAACAAACCACAAGCAAGTATTCGACGCAGTGGGCCCGGGACCTATCCATAATCCTAACCCGCTCATCCTCCATTTCTGGTCTTTCCAAGTGAGATGTAAAGCTCCAGATGCGGAGCAAGGCCGAAACGGGAGAGGTAGTAGGCATGTAAGATGGTTGCGTGGTGTGAAGGCAGGAAATTAAAGACGTGTGTGTATTAATCCTTAGTTCTCGCGGGGCAGATCGACTCTGACCGGCCCTTACCCTCCCTCATCCGATCCTCAGCTGCCCCAGGGCTCCTCAGAAAGGACCAAATGCCCTCTCTCACCCTCCATGATGACGAACGGAGCGTCGAAAACGTTTCGCACGGCTGCGATTGGCCATTACAACGTCCACATCCTCCCCCCCATCACCCCCTCCCTCATCCGATCATCAGCTGCCCCAGGGCTCCTCAGAGAGGACCAAATGCCCTCTCTCACCCTCCATGATGACGAACGGAGCGTCGAAAACGTTTCGCACGGCCGCGATTGGCCATTGCAACGTCCACATCCTCCCCCCATCACCCCCTCCCTCATCCGATCCTCAGCTGCCCCAGGGCTCCTCAGAAAGGACCAAATGCCCTCTCTCACCCTCCATGGTGGCCCTCCCTCATCCGATCCTCAGCTGCCCCAGGGCTCCTCAGAAAGGACCAAATGCCCTCTCTCACCCTCCATGGTGGCAAACGGAACGTGCAGACGTGCAGGGAAGACAACTAGAACGTGTGATATCACAGTCTGGAGAACCACTGGGAGGCGGGGAGGGCTGAGTTCTTAGCGTAAGCGTATAGTCGTCTAGTAGAGACACTGATGCCGTCAAAGAGGTAGTGGAGGAAGCTGAAGAAGGCTCCATCTCTGTCTCTGTCTCAATGTGCACAGAGCGCGTCGTATCAGTGTCAGTCTCGGTTCCTTTGTCTTCCAGGTACTGCGCGCCCAGACAGTCGATCTCCGCCCGTCCTCCGTCTGACTCTGCAAACTTTCATTTCTGGGAGGAGAGTGATGATGAATGTACATTGGGATGCGTGGCGGGGGCTGGAGATTCAGGAGAGCAACGAAACGCCCTCTAACTGCAGAGCCGAACATCGCAACCTTGAAGTATGTACATTCTTCCGTCGCGTACCAAAAATACAAATTCAAAAGACTATGTACAAAAAAATCAAAACGGTATCATCTGTGGACTTTCAGTAAACGAAGCGGACACTTTCTTATGCCAATCTTACCGCGAACATTGGACGTTGACCCCTGACGGTCTCTATCGCTTCATTTCGAGTAAAGTCTTCAGTACTTGCACGGCTGATACCTATAAACGAAATGTCTAGTTTTACGCACTAAGAGAGACACCAGTACTTACGTTTGAAGAAATGAAATCGACTTTTTGGATGTTTTCCGTAGTCTGTATGTATCGGTTTAGTGGAGTAATTATAATTAGTACGCATGTTAGTTGACTCACCAGATATAATGACGGAGCCGCGTGGATACATCTTACTTTTCGAGGCTTCATTGGAGGCCTAGAGATGCGGTAATTGAGGCTGAAGATTGATTCTTCAGAAAAGGAAGACATGTCGAGTTCACTTGAGTGTTGTTGTTTTTAGCACAAAGAAACAAAGAAAAGAGATCATGGTAACATCACATACAGGACTACGAGGCTGCAGCTGAAACTTTGCAATATGGGAGACGGTCAAGTTGAATTACCAGCCTACAATAGAGTATGCTGAAGTTGAGGTGACGACTTTGCAAGACACGTGCATACGCGATCGTGATCGTGGCTGTGCACGAGTCGACTTGTCAAGCGCCAGCACCGCCACACAGCACCGCCACACAGCACCGCCACACACTACGAGGCTACAAACTGAAACTTTGCAATATGATAGATAGTCAAGTTGAATTACAAGCGTACAAATAGACTATGCCGAACCATTTCACCGAATATGAGGCAGCTGAATCTCAGGTTGAGGGTTGAGGGTGACTTGCAATTGTGCGGCAAGGCTTTGAAACCAGGTATCACTGTAGAAGTTGAGAGGAAGGCAAGCCACAATGTCGCTCAACGACCACGATGTATGATCATTGTTGCTGATACGTCGGACTCGTGGTCTGGTGCCAGCGCGCGGGTTTCCATATGAGTTTGTTGTAGTCCTGTGGCTATCAATGAAGCGGAGGAGGCTTGTGACACGAGAACTGCGCCACGTTTGTATTTTTGCCCTGTACTCGTAGGGCTCACCATCAGACTCGTCTGAGCTTTGACCATCCACACCGAGCAGCTCCATCATATGGAACAAGATGTCCCAGCCCAAAACATCTATCATTTCTTCGCAAATGGCTTTCCGAGAGTGATACAGCTGCCAGATGCTCAGCGACTTGAATCTGTACTCATGTGAGATACATACCTCTGTCTGTCTCCTCCTCCTACGCTTAACCTTGCAGCTTCTCTGAAATTCTTCGCTGAACCGAACTTCAGCACTGTCCGCATCCTCATTCTCTCGAGGTCGCCGTTTATCGTAGGCCTTTCTCAGGGTGTCCAGACGGGCGATGAAGTGTTGAGCGACCCATGTAGGATCCAGATTCCTATGGGGATACTTTTCTATGACACGTGCTGCAAACTGGTCGGCAAGTTCGAAATTCCATATATTCTGAGGGGAATGGATCCAGATTTGGGGTTCGTCGATGTTTGGTCCCGGAGCAGTGTCATCCGCGGCGAAATTCGCTACGTCGACAACAGACGCGAGAAGCTCTGGCCGCTCATTGACAACCTTGAAGAAGTCGACATCTTTCTCGGTACCTAAAACGAATTTCATCTCCTCTCTAACGATGCGCATACGGGTATTGTGATAGTCGGTGTGATTGACACGTGTCTGAGGGACCTTGAAGGGGGATGTCCTGGGAACTAGTACCTTCCTCCGAGCGGGAGTACGGAGTCCATTCATCTGGTCCCGTAGCTCTTCCACTTCTTCTTCAAGTCTCCTGACCGTATTCAACAGGTAGTTGTCGTCGTCTTCGTCATGTTGGTTAGTAGCTCTTCCACTTCTTCTTCAAGTCTCCTGACCGTATTCAACAGGTAGTTGTCGTCGTCTTCGTCATGTTGGTTATCATCGGGAGCACCGCCTCTGATGTCGTCTCCATGGGCAGGCTGAGCAAAATCGGAACTATGCGGGGCAGTGACCTAGAAGAGATGGAACGTTAGAGCATGCATCAAGACGTTAGAATGAAAGGGCATACAGTGTTGATAGAAGAGGGAAGCTGCAAGTCGCTCATAGTGTGCGTTCCGTGCGTTGACGATGATTCGGAGCAAGACGAAGCAAGCTCAAAGGACGAATCGTCTCAAGATTCCGAACTCCGATTCTTTGTTTGAGGGGTCATATGATTGTCTTTCGACTACAAACTTGCAAACAGCACGCTCATCGCCTTCAAACCACGCTCACCCCCTTTGGAACATCGCCTGTTCTGCTAAGTGATTGACAATGTGAAAATCAATGTCTCATGTGCAGGCTTTCCCAAATGAAAGAACTGGCTGGATCAATCAGCAATTAAAGAGTTGGCGGCTTGCAATTTGGGGAACAGGAGACGCAGAAATATTGACAGTGCCCTGGAAGTGGTGTCCAAGCTGTCAAAGTTGGATTTATCATGTGAATGAACTTGTACAAGAGCAACAGGACTTGCTCCCACGTGGCGACGAGGCTGCTGTATACTACGACCAAAAGTTGCTTTGCCAAATATTGGGCTAATGGACAGAAAAAATTTTCGGCGAGAAGTCTGTGAGAAAAGCAGAGTAGCAGAGAGAAAGATAAGTAGAGAACCAGAGAGCTCGGGGAGAAAACAGGCGAGCTTGGTGAACCCAAACCTCGAGGGAAAAAAGCGAGTTTGGGTGAACCCAGAACTCGAGGAAAAGGAACGAGCTTGGGTGAACCCAGAACTCGAGGTAGCTCGTGTGGTGGTGTGGTCGCAAGGAGTCAGACACACTGGATTTACATAATGCCCGTGGGATTCCTCCCATCCACATTACTAAGCAACTTCTCTTGATTGCCTTTATCTCTTATGTAACGTAGTTGGGAATAAAATATTCATTCTCATTCTCATGCCATTAAATTCAGCGACATAGATATCCCATTACTCTACCTTTGGCTTTTGGTTTTCTTTACGTGTAGTGATAGCAAACTGCTGAAAGCCATAATGATCAAAGACATTTTATTTGTGGAAGTATGTAAATGTACTAAGTAACCATTTCATGAAACTTATTCTCGTCGGTAACTCCTGAAACCCTGGTAAGCCCATAACTTGGCCTTACAATTTTCCCTACCATCCACTTCACTCGACCCCCATCTGAAGCGTAGAACCGTCGTTGCCTTTTGCATTGTTACCAACCCTACCACTGTCATCCTCGAGGACGAGGATTCCCACACGTTCACGGGTTGAGACCATACCTCCGCGTGAATATCTAGGAGAAGCGGCAAAGGACGACAATGGAACAGAAAGTGACGGGCCAGGACGATCAGATGCCGAGGGAGTGCTAGATACCACAGGGAACTTCGATAGCCGCTGAGAACGGCGCGGTTTGTCGATCGCCACATAATTGTCTCGGGATCGGCGATTCGAATTCCTTGTTTGTCTGCCCATGATCGCAGAAGTCGAACTGTGAATGCCACGCTCATACGGTGTCTCTTTAGACTGCACTTGTTTACTGATGGATGGACGGCCACTAATATACATGTACTGTATCGATAGAAGAAGTTTAGTCCAAAGTGGAAAAGGATAAGAGCTTGACTTCCCTTTTCACCGAACAATCTATCCATCGAGTCTAAGTCTACGTGTGACAGTCTAGTTTGCTGTCTTCCTGCACAAATGTGTTGCGGTTGTTGGAGCTGGGCAAAAGCCATGGCTGGATTTCCATCAATGACCATGTCTTCACCACCTTGAGGTGGACCCCGGCTTGGCGCAGATTCTAGGTCGTCTTGGGCGGGCTCTCGTGTAGGAACCTATTTATAGACATGGAGACGGAAATCAACATAATATGATCACAATCTCACAGATTCTTGTCCATGCATAACTACATCTTCAAGTGTCGCCGGCATACCCTGGAACATCTCCAACTCCGGTATTTTGGCCTTCTCGGCTTCAATGGCTTGCAACCGGGATCGCGCGTCCTCTAATTCGGCATCCAGTGAGTCCACCTTTGCCTTGTACGTCGTTAAGGACTGGCGGGCCGTAATTAATGACTGTTCAAGTGTTGCCTTGTCCTGTTGTTCGAGAAGTTGAGCTGCTATAATGGAACTAGATAGAAGTACCGACAGCCGACAATTTCTCGACAGAGGCATCTGATGTTCGTATTTCTTGCTGCTGGCAAAGAGACTTGGAAAAAATTGATAGACATGAGCTTACGACTAACTTACATTGGCATGTGCTGATGCCAATTCATCTTGCATGGCCGAAAGCCTGAGGAGTAGAACCTCGATAGTCTTGTCCCTGGCGGAGACCTCGTTGTGAGCAATAGTCAATTTGTTCTCGAATTCCGTGCTCAGAGATGCGGAGGACGCCTTCTCGGTTCGCAATTGGTCCAGAAGAGATATTTTTTCCGCCTCGACAGCAGCAACTTTGGCATCTTGTGTTTGAAGCGTCGTCTGCATTGCTAGCGCCTCATCTTTCACCTCCTGAGATGAGACAGTGAGCATAAAGACAACAACTCGGATGTAAAATAGCATACCTTGAGTAAAGCATCGAAAGCCTTGTCTTTCTCATCCAACGCAGATTGTACGCGGTCCTTGTCGCACTGCAGGGCATCCAGAGCACCTGTCACTCTCTGTAGCTCGATGACTTTGTCACCAATTGCCTTCGTCGCCGCCTCCTTTGTTTCCTGCAGAGGTGGTGAGATACAAAAGAAGGGTAATGGAAAAGCAGACCTTGACAGCTTCTTCCTTTTCCTGCCGCAGGGCGTCAAAGGTGGTTGTCATCCTCCGCAATTCATCGTCCCGTTCCTTAATTGCTTTGATCGCCCCATCATTTTCTTCCTGCAGATAATCCCTCTGCTGTCGCAGGGCATCTAAAGCTCTTGTTAGGCCCTGAAGCTCAACGGTTTTCTCCTGGATAGCCCTGGCCTTGGCGTCATTGACTTCCTGCAGAATGATGGTGGTGAGAGAAGAAAAGATGTATACGGGGTTAAACCTACCTTCAGTGCGGCATGGAAGGCCATGGCTTTCTGTTCCAAAGTAGCTCGCACTCCGTCATTTTCTCGTTGTAGGGCTATCAACGCAGTTTCTGCTTTCTTTTGTTCTTTCAATGCTTCGGTCACCTCGTCTTTTGCTTCCTGCAAAGCAATAGAAAGCTCAGTATCTTTCTCCTTTCCCTATGACGGAATAAGAAACCATAATCGATAAGCTAAGGAGTAGACGATAGATTTACCTTCATAGCGGTCTCATATCTGTCAAAGGACGATTCCCTTGCTTCCAACATGGCCTGATAACTCTCGCTAGCATGGATCATTTTGCGTCTCATCCTTTCTAGCTGAACGTCCTTCTTCTCTATCGTCTTTTGCGCCCTCCATAGATCCTCTTGTAGACGAGAGAGCTGGCCAGGGAGCGCACTTTCTGGGGCAGCGGCTGAGGTACCATTTCCGAGGTTGTTCTTGTTTTCACAGGATCCAAACTATTTGAGTTCAGTTAGCGTCTTCCTTAAAACTCAATCTCGACGAACAGACACCTCCTTCTGCCTTGTGGAGGCCTGATCTGGAAGCGGGCAATCAGTTTGTATTTCGCGGGTGATCTGCTAGTTGAAGTCTCAATTAGTAAATTTTGAGAACTCGTCCACATAAAACCCACTGTAATCGGTCCCAGACTTGCAGATTCATAGAGTTGAAGACGTCTTAGTAGTTCGGATTTCTCACATTCCAACTTCGCCACCTGCTCAAGGTTTTGTCAAATACCGGATAGAAATCCGGACAACCCACCTGTAACCACATCGTCTTATTTTCAAGACTGTGAGATAGCTATGAAAGCAAGGTCAATGGATGATAAACATTAATAGAAGAAGTTGTAATCACAGTTAGAGAGACCGTATCTTCATCGTCTTTTTCGATTCTAAGACGCTTCTGGGGCCGCGGAAAGAAGTTGTAATCACAGTTAGAGAGACCGTATCTTCATCGTCTTTTTCGATTCTAAGACGCTTCTGGGGCCGCGGAGTTACATGGAAGATATTAAGCCCCATACTCTCAGGCTGGACAGGAGGGGGATTATCCAGCCTAGCAGGGGCAGTAATCTGGAAGGGATACAATATGTCAGAGCATGCATCCGAAAGAAATGACAGCAGAACATACAATGTCATCAGAATCTCTGTTCATGGGATTGGAAGGCTGCAAGTCACTATGGTTCCAATAAGATAGCAGCCGTTTAAAGGGGAAAGTCGCGTGTCATGTTAAAAGCGGACAAAGAGCTCAAAGAGAGCTCAAAGGGCACGTGGAGATCCCGAATTCCGGTTCTTTGTCGAACGCATGCGTTATCAGCGATCTGAAAAGACAAAGACAAAGGAGATCCCTGTTTAATCGCGTGTCATGTTAAAAGCGGACAAAGAGATCAAAGAGAGCTCAAAGATAGCTCAAAGAAAAAAAAGGACGGCACGTGGAGATCCCAGCATGCGTTATCAGCGATCTGAAAAGACAAAGACAAAGGAGATCCCTGTTTTAAGCTGCTAGAGGCTATGGATGACCTTACTGTTGACTTCAAGTCTACTCCCTCATCGCCTTGAAACGCGTTACCGACTCTTTACCTAGTTGTCAGCACGACATGGTCACCTCGCTCGAACCCTTTACACCTTCTAGTAAAGTGAGCTACCTTGCAGCCGCAAATCCTTCTGCAAATCTGACTCGAACGCAGGACTGGTCTAGTAACGTCGATGGGCGATATTATTCTGCAACATACAGCCGACCCGTCACCAGAAGGGTCCAGTGTCAGACGAATTGCCGCGGAAGACGACCCTACCTTGAATTTATATTACAGAACCATAAGCTTCAGCCACATATACACCACACCATTGTAACCATCATCAGGAGGCATCAGACAGTCCGCTATCACCTATTCTTCAAAAACCATGTCAATCTCCCACTGAATCACCATGTCCTCGCCTCGTCGGACAGAAACTGGCGCGGAGATATCTTCGTCATCCGTAAGGGTACTCATTCCGAATTCGTCAATGTTAGGCGCGAGGACAACACCCTAATCAATTTTGCAGTACGCAGGTAAGGCGTCATTCACCCTCCGATCCTTACCGTGCTCAGGACTGTGTAGTTTTGTCAGCCGAACTCATCAGGGGCGACTCCGTATCCCCAAAGACTTGACCTTCCAAATGCGTTAGATACTCATAGGCGCTATCAATGTCTCTTAATGTATTTACATGGAAATGTTCGACGAATTATTCTGTCATATGTTGTTTGATGAAAGCCTGAGAGAAGGACTCCATAGCAGCTTTTAAAAGTCGAACATCCTTCGAACCACGCATGAGATCGCGCCATTTCTTACCCAGCAAGGGCCCTCGAAAACTTGCTCCGTGATTGATATCATTAATCTCACCTAATCGTCGCGAGAATGCGTCTTCGCGTTGTTCATTCCAGCGACCGTAATCCTCACCACTACCGTTGAAGGCCATCACTGTAGGAAACCAGGAACGGAGAGCAGTTTGGTTGAGAGTCCCTGGGCAAAGGTGAGAAGCAGATAGAAAATAGGAAAGGTCTTACCAGTCGAGCAAAGATAGGACCCGGAAATGAGGTTGAGTTCTACTTCAGTAAGGGCGTCGTCTATGAACAACTCATTCGTTTTTGGGTCGCGAACTACAATCATTGTGTTGGGAATCGCTGACCAACCCGTAGGTCCCTGAAGTACAGATGAAAAGCTGACAACTGAAGTACTCAACCTCCAGATGATCCCACCTTGCATTAGTGCAGCACGACCCCGAGGCTGAGTTAACAGAATTTCCCGATGCCGAATATAAGATGCATAATCCTTGACCCCATACTGCGAATCAGACAGTCGCATCGGGAGTACACCAGGGGGGAAGGATTTGCGGGGTGCTTTAGGAGCAATTTCTGAGGGAAGAAAGGTTCGAAATGCAATGCCGTGTTGGAGGAGATACTCTGCAACGTCCGATTCGCGAAAGCGAGAATGAAGTCGACATACCAATAACGCATCTGTCGCATTAGTGAGCGTTAACTTCCACGGCCTTTCAGACTTGATACCAAAGTCGAACATGTAAAAAATTCGAGGCTTCTCTTCCACACTCTCAACGATGCGTAGGTATTGACCGCGGTCAGACATATCCAGTGAAAAACAATTTGTAACGTTAAAATCGCAGTTATCATCCTCGGGCCAGCATCCCTCTATTATTCCCTCAAGGTAAGACTTTGCCAGAGATGCACCTAGAACTTGCCCAATGTAAGGCTGGCACCGAGACCACGACAGACCTAGCAAACGAGCGAGCTTCTTGCATTCTGCTTCGCTGGTCAACAATGGTAAAGAGGAGGGCAGGGAAGAGGTTTTCGTGAAGCCGTAGTGTAAAGCAAGGATCTCAAAAATTTCCTGCTGCAGGGCAGCGATTTTCCGAGACTCATTCAACGTGGGCTTTGGATATATGAGCGACATGGGCTCTGATGATGCCGACGATGAGAGTTCAGGCAATGCTGGCGGCATGGATTCCAGTGAACTAACAGAGTGCTGGAGGGGGTGGATACGAGGTACATCAAGGCGTTCAGAGTCCAAAGATTGCTCCGCTTGTGGTGGGGGAGTAAGAGTCCTGGATAGTAGATTGTTCTCGTATGGGGGCTCGAGGCAAGTGATAGAGCCAGTTAGCTCGTCCGAAAAGCTGTAAAATTCCCCGTCGCTGTCTTCATCGCCAGGACCAAATCCTTCGCAGCAATCCCATTCATTTGAGAATGAATCGTAGCGCGTCTGCGCTTGACTATACTCTCCAAGCGTTTCTTCCCTATCAGCCCTGCACACTTGAACGCGACACCAGACAGTTTCGTCATCATCACTGGGAACCCATTTGAAAACTTTAGCGCTGACCGTGGGCGGATGGCGCTCTCTGTTTAAGCGGGTCTGTCGCTCAATAGCACTTTCATACAAGAGACGCCTTGCGTTGCGGGCGTCGCGAGCAGCGAAAAAGACTTCATATTCAGGCCGCTTTCCCATAGTACAGACTTCCTGTACAGGGTTGCTCGAAGCTAGTACTGCACGCTGGAATTGGTCCGAAAGAGGGGCAAGATAAGCAAGGGAAGGAATCGACATTTCTTGCGTCCCCCATCGATACCATACGGGGACGTTGTACTTCAAAAACCATTCAACAGTCGGTTGATTTGTGTTTTTACTGGTAATATCGACGAAGACGCCAGCGCGTTCGGTAGTTGCGGAGAAATCACAAATCACTGACAATTGGAGCGCTTCTAATAGTTCAGGCTGAAATCCGTGGGCCAAAAGCGCTCGGTACCAGTACATATCTGTGCCGGTTTCGTTGGCTGACCTAGCTTCGGCGATAAGATGCGACAACAATCCCATCCAAACTTTGAACAATCCTCGGGATCTGTAAATTAATGTCAGCATACGTCCATGACTGTCCTCTTTTCCCATGTAACCAATGGCCCAAGGAGAGAAGGGGCGCCCGACCGAGATCTTAAGTTCTTTGCTTATGACAGATGTCGCCAGCGACAACCACCAATCCAATTTTATCCACGAGTCTTGAACTTCGGCAGGTAGGTGATACCTCTCTCGCCCTTTTTCAATGCAACGGTGTAGGTGTTTGGGCACTTTCGAAAGTCGTTCCAATAGAGGGCCGACATAACAAGGGTTACGTGGAACAAATGCAAGCCATCCAAAGGTTTCCGTCCACCAATGAGGCTGAGTAAAATCTTCTTCGCTGGCGGTTTGGATGTGAAAAATAGCGCTTTCTACGCCGATTTTTGCATCGAATGGTGGGATAGGAACATGGCGGCTGGAGTTTGGGGAATAGTAGACATCTCCTTGATGGAAAGTAACAGCGCCAGAAATTTTGTCTACTCTGAAGAGCTGCATCAAGGATATGAAAAAAGTTTGTATATAGCGGCAGGACTCACTTCCGGTCCATTCTGGATTGCAATGGGACCATGCTCTATATGTTTAGGAGATACAATTCTGCAGACAGCAACTCTAAGGATGTGATACTGAATAGGCTGGGGCAAGCCCCAAGTATGCCGAATGGTCGAAGAAAGTTACAGATTGAAGCAGGTGAAAGGGAGCAGCATGATTAACAGTGAGCTTGGGTGAACCCAGAACTCGCTATCGGCGAGCGGATGATGTCACGTGTCATTGGTCCATGGAAAGATTATATTAATATTTGTTCTCGTTCACTTCTTCCACGCAAAACATATATACAATTATGAGCGTTACTAAACATCTTCGATACGTATATCAATTGATGTAGTTGAGAAAACATGACATTAAAAACAAAATCGGCTTCTAAAACCTCGAAGTTCCAGCCCTGGACAAACGTGCTTGATTCAGACCTTCTGGTGGCCGAACTCGATTGCTGAGATGGTTAAACAGGACCATCGCCTGCAGCCATTTTCTTGAGAATCCTCTTAGCAGTTCCCTCTTCTTCCTGTTCCGCACGGCGCTTTGTTGACCCTGATACAGACGTGAAGGCATCTGCCGGCGATACTTCGCCTTGCTGTTTACCAAGGGATACAATTGCCCTCTCGAAGATCTCGATAAATGAATCACAGGCGTCGGCCGGGAGGAAACGGGTTTTCTCGTCTCCTTGAATCAAGTCATGTGGGAAAGCAGGGTATAATGCACGCCACAAGTCTTTTATAACGGTTCGAAGAACTTGAAAACGGGGAGAGATATAATCGAGAACAAGATGTTCCAATCCGAAGTGTAGCTGGCCAGCTTTTAGACAACCTAGATCTTGAAAGCTGCCGTCGCCAAAGAACCAAGCAGCAATGGGAGCGTATCGTTTAGCCTTCTTAAACAAGCCATCTTTGTAAATTTCGACTGGGTTTATGTCCTGATACTGGGTGCAAAGGTAGAGAAGGACATAGACAAGACTTTCAAGATCAAACCCAACTGTGTGCGTTGATCCCCACAACAACAGGGGTATGGCCATGAAAGGCGCCGTGCCCTAAATCAGAGATATATGTTAAATTATACAAGGATGATGTCAACACGACTTACGGTACGAATTGTGTTTTTGCCGGTATTTGGGGATGAAACTGTAATAGGCAACTGTTGTTCATGAAAGCGCGTCTGAGGAATGTCATGTAAATCCTGGAGTAGACTCCTTTCGGATGAGACACCAGCCGAGAAGGATGAGTGACCATCAATCCCACGCGGATGTAGTTGGGGAACGGGAGAGCCAGAATTGACAGGAGTTTGATCAGTGTCCTCCTCGTCAGTATCATGGCAATGCGCTTCTTCAGTTATCGACTGTGTATGGATAGTTCGAGTAGAACGGCGCTCATAGTTGCTGCGAGGAAGATGACCGTGAGCAGAGGAATCAGTGTCCATCTCTAGGCTGCTTTCCCTTTCTTGAGGATGAAGGTCACTTGCATCCTGATAGGCATAGGACGCCTGTAAAGGACCCTGTTGATGAGAGCCGCAGGCACTGTTTCTATTACTTTCAATAAATGCGGCATAGTCGAAGTCGATGAGGATTCCGGGTCGACATTGATGTGCGAGTCGTATTATCCCTGCGGCATTTCCCTCAGAATAAAATTCTTTTATTTCTTGTTCGGTAAGCGGTGCGTTTCGAATCATTATGTTCGCAAAGGAAATATCACGATGAACACGGTTATGATCTTTTAAGAATTTAATCGCTAGAGTGGACAAGTTTCAGTAAATGAAATCAAAAGATGATTCAGCCTACCGAAACAGATGTCGAGAAAAACACCCATCAGTTCAATCAGGGATTGGACGTTCGAGAGCTTCACACAAACAGGTGACATGACCAATCGCCGGCGTTCTCTGGTCTCTGGTGAATCGTAGCTGAAAAGCGCCGTACGAATAACGGAAGTCTTCGTGACTACTGCATAACATATGGGTTTGGGAATGAATGGGCAAAAGCCATCTTTGTGAAGTTCTTGGAGGTAGTGACTTTCATTATGCCTTCGGCCAGAGAGGATCCACGAATCCTTCATAATCGCCTGCTTTTGGTCTGGGGTTTCAACAGCCCAGACTCGCGTAGCGCGCCCGAAGAGGGCCTGGGACTTGAATATTTCCGATTTCACAATGAATGTATGATCACACGAAATGGTGGAGAGGTTCGAAGAAATATTCTGTTTAAGATCCTGCTTGTCGCCGGCTATAATATATTGTTGCTTGATTTTTTCGGTCAAGTCCATAAAATAGATATCATCGGGCGGTGTGATCGTACTCTTTTCAACGCCATTCTTCCACCGTGGTACAAATTTTTTTTTTGAATACCGCACCCAAAAATTAGGCCCGCCGCCTTCTTTCAGAAATCTCTATACAACATATAGCGGACGCAGACATTCAAAACAATCTAAGACACTTACCCTGCCACTTGGAACCTCTCGCGTCATTGTAGAATCCAATCCCAGTATAGTCAACGGACCGAACGTAAGACAAAGAAGAACCCTAACCAGTTCTTCAGTGTTTCCTGCATATGTGAGCGGTCCGATGTTTATCTTCCCCTGCCTATCAATAATATGCAGATACCACTGATCCCTATATAAACTCAGGGAGGTAGAGTACACGCGATCCCCTTGGATGTAATGCATCAAAACATTGGGTGATTGAATTATAAAGACTCATATACATACCTTGGGAGTAGAGCATGAGATATGACTTACAGTCTATCCCTTCTGTCATGGTTTTGGTCGGACCTGACGAGACGGACGTCTCCGCCAATGCGAGAACATCCGGCCAGAAGATACTACTATCATCATAGGCACCGGATATCGGATGAGATTTGACAAGGACAATGTCGGGTTTTGCACGCCATGGGCCTGCGATGGTGATTTCGTTACTCTTTCCTCCAGTCCAATAGCGGTCAGGAGGAGAGAGGTGAGAAGAAAATCCCGGACATTCATACGCAGCAATAGCGATGGTATTGAAATAGTCGGCAATGTGCCTTTCGCTCTCCAGACAACCTATGGCGTGAATACGGCCCTCATGAAAGATATGACTGTTGTTCTTGATAAAATCTTGGACGTTGAAGGATTGATCCAAAACGAAGACGCTTGACAAGAAGGAGATAGGAGCCTCAATCTGTTTCATGTCTGGTTTGAGTCGCATATGAAGATCTGGAAGTACCATCCGCGTTTGGTCGTCGTCCGGACGATAGCTATGAAACTTGGAGGTGAATATGTCGGAGCTGCCAAGAAATTGGATGCCACTATAGCAAGTAATGTTAATTAATACTCGGTGGGCGTTATATGTCCAATCACTTACTGGTTATTTGGCAGCGGAGGGAGCACTGGTGGCAGAGTAGCCTCTTCATCAACGTACGATTTTTGATTCGCGGCCAAATGATTCTGGACGGAGAGCATGGCGTCCTCCCAAAACTCGTCGTATGGGTATGGGTATGGGACTAATGGAAAGTCCAGAGCCATAATATGTATAAGCGAAAGACAGGCGAGCACGTTGTATTGTTGTATGTAGTCTGTTATGAACGGAACTCCGGTCCGAAGGCGAACCCCGATCGATATCGATCGTCGCTCCTTGAGCGCGCTATTGCCGAAATGTCGTAAGGCCCCGGCCATGCATGCCTCCCTTTTTTGACGTTAAGAAGACATTATCTGCACCTACGCCCACTAAATCAGCCGTTATCATCACTATCTACTATCTGATTGTCAGCTGAGCTGGTCTTTAGCATGTAGTGGCTGAATAACCGACGTTATCTGGAAAAACAACATGTAAGAAGAGTCGTACGCCAAAAGGAAATGTGTCACTTCTCTGTCACCTTTTCCTTTCGAAAATGGCATTTTGCGTTGTCATACGTCCTTTCGTTGAGAGACGTGTGCACTGAAAATGGCGTGACACATCTCGTCTAAGGAAAAAGTTTTGGAGGGTCGATTGGTCCAAGTTTTGGCTGCCAAAAGTGTGGCTGTGCATGAATCGACAAGTCGACGTTTTTGCACTGCCACATAAGGTGATTGGCGACGTCGAAAATCTCAGCCATCACCGACGTGTCATAGAAGTTACATGTTACCACACTCAATGGATTGTGGATTGTTTAGTCTACTAATACTCTATTTAATCAGTCAGCATATTTTGTGAGATAAGTCCTGGGTTCATGATGATCGAGCCTTCTTTTCTGTAAAACTGGTGAGCTATGGTTAGAAGTGTTCTGATGCAGAACTTGCCTCTGGACGAAGAATTGTCGGATCGGCATCTCTTCAAACCTGGATTAACTGCACCATCATGAGATTGACTTCCCTCCGTTTGAAAGTCCGAATTGTCCATATCGAGGCTTGACTCGTTTGAGACGGGTTCGTCCTTTGCGTGTTGTAGGAAGGTGTTCGAACGACTTTCGAGCAAGGAGATGCCCATAGCTTTCGCACACCGCCAGTCCCCAAAAACACAACCGTCTGCGTGTTCTCCGAGATCTAAAACACAATTAGCGAAGACAATTGGAGGAGAGCGAAACATTTGCCATATGCAGTGTTAGATGAGACCTCGATTTTATAACCTTCACCTTCCCAGGAAAATTTACGATGTGTAATAGGCATAGCCTTCAACTGGTTATAAGCTTCCCAAGCAGGTCCTCCTCTCAAACACCAATCAATGTCCCTCGCAACGTCTTGAGGCCTCACTTCATCGCGGTGCTCGTTTAACCCTACGTCATAGGCTAAATTCTTATATATCATGAGAAGACGAACGTGGTGGACGAGGAATGGGGCGAATAGCTTTTCATATGCACCGACTCCCGTGTAGGTCACACCATCGCGAGTAAATAGATGCCTCCCTAAGAACCACTCCAATAGTTTTCTAGCACGAGAGCGATTCTTGATAGCTGCTTTCATGGCTTCAGGGAGCTTGAGGCGAACGTAATACCAATGGACCAGGCCACTGTACAACTCGAAATACAAGCAGAGATAAAAGATGGACAGAGCCCCACTCCATGTTAAAGGATCTGGCAGATGAGTCGCGATAGGAACTGAAACCTCCTTATTGGCATTGCTTTATAATCAATATCTATCAGACACTTACAGTCAGAAGGATTGACGAGATCCAGGACGTAGTACGTCAAAATGCTTGTCAAAAGCAAGTTGGATGCGTCTTGATGTTCGGTATTGGTGACAGTGCGTTTTCCAACGAAATCGTGGAAAATTCCGACGATTGAATTCTGAATAGTGGTAGTACAATAAAAGTGTCCGCCTTTACAAAGTGCAGGCTCTGGGCTGACAACTGCATGTGGAAGACCTGGTCGCATAATCCTGTAATACAGTCATGGAACATCGTTGATGCCGAATAACATGAAACTCACAAGGTAGTTCCTGGTACTAAGACCAAACGGGCTATATTCCATCGGTCATCATTCGCCGCAGAAATGTCATATTCAGACGTGAACAACGATACGTCGGCAAAATCATCGAAAGAACCGCTTTTAGGAGTAGCAACATACCAGATCTTACAACCTGTTACCACCTGTAGGAACGTCCCAAAGCCATCGGAATCCACGTGCCAATAATGAGTGGTTGCGCCGGTGGATGCGATGGCCCAACGCATGTCAGGGACAGGAAAAAGTCTGTCATCGCCACAATAAGTGTGTCTACGCGTCCGCCTCCATGCAACTGTGTCTGTTGAGTATGGTAAATTAGGAAAGGCATCGTGAGAATCTGGGAGGTAAAGGCAATTCAAAGCCTTCGGTGGATCAGCTCGCATTGCGTCAAAGAGATCTAGTAGCGTGCCCGTCCTAAGCTTTCCAGGGCCTAAAATAGTGAAGTCTGCTTCGTTGTTAGTGGATGTCTGTACCCCGGGACGGAAGAGATTACCGTGCAAGGTAGTAGGTTCATCCAGAGCAAAGACACTTGCAAGTGTCTCCTCCGAGAACAACACATCGAGATGAGGCTCCTCAGTTATTACGATGCACGCGTTGGTTTCCAGAAGGGACATGATCATGCTCGATCCAAGTTTTGTGTACTCTTTATGTGTTATGATTTTTACCAAACTCGATTCGGAACCTTTCGTCACGCGTTCCATACGTTCGAACCACTCCATGTCCTCTGGGAGCTATTGAAACAACATGAGAAAAGTTACGTTCTGTTCAACGGATACTCTTACGTGGAACGCGGGAACATATTCATATGTGGCAGTTGTTGGTCTGCCCAGAATAGGTAGATTATACTTGGTTGATGTTTTTTCCAGAGGCCTATCTACGACAAAACTGATCTTCTCTCCGTCGTCTACTTCAAAGTCCTGTTAAAAGCTGTATGTCAAAATTCTATGAGGATTTTGTAACGACATTCCCAGACCGTCTCCTCTATAGTCAAGTCAATTGTCATTTGCGCTCGGATGCTATTGCTCGGGCGTCGGGGTTTATTATAGTCTTTGCTAACAGTTACCTTAGCCTGGTTTTTCGTTCTAGGTCTCAGAGTCAAAATCCCTTGAAATGTGTCAAATTAAGTGATGTTCTCCTTGAATCAACTTACTTGATGTATCGACTAAATTTAATCCTTGTTCCTCCTGTGCATTGCTGTGATGTTTGTTGTTGTTTAATGTCATCGGAGGACTACTATCGTCATCCGAATTTCCACTGTCATTATCCGAGTTGCCTTCCCTCCTTGTGGGTTGGTCTTGTTCCTCTTGTGTCATGCTTCGACGTGATGTGGGCTTTTGTTTGCTGTGACGTAGTCTAGGCGGAGTACGACGTTCAGGCGACGAAGTAGCATGTGCCTCTACATGACGATAATCAAATCATAAATCATCCCCTAGTCATTATTTTTTTCTGGGACGACGCACCTGCTCGATCAGTCATAGCTCCAATTGAAGCGTCATGTCCTGAATCAAAAATATAAACATGAAAATATAAGAGCAAGTCTTCCTTTACAAGAAGAGACGATCATACGTGAAGATTTATAGATATTGATCCATTTCTTGGTTGCTGATGGGGCGGTATCTATCAATTCTGGCAATGCCGTAGCCAATTCATCTAGGAGGATACCGCCCGTTGCTGTGTTGAAAATAACCCTCCATACAAGTCGTTCCGCCTCGTGGAGTTCCGGCGGACGAGCTACAGCACCCAAGATGGCCCACGTCTGCGATGGATCAGGGTTAGGGTATCATCAGTTATCACGTTATAGACATACAAATACTGACATCAAGCAAGCTTTCTCTTCCGGCAATCTCTGAATACTCCCGTGGCAATAGCAAGAGCAAGGGCGATGTGGTTAATGCCAGGTCCAGCTGATTGTGGAAGTGTCTCGGGCGCCGTCCTGCTTGACTACGTTCTATCAAAAGATCAAGCGCTTTACGATCGGCGTCGCTTCCACTATGAGAGCAAAGTGCACTTGGGTGAATTCCATGATATTCAATTTCATATGAAGCCTACCTTTCAACAATCAATCGTCCAACACCAAGTGCATCAGATGGAACAGAAAGGTTTCCCTGTGATGCAATGCCGTTACAAGCCGAAAAGACTCAAGAAGAAGAAAACGGACCCCCAGGATCAGACCAACGTGTATGGCAGCTACCGTGAGATTGATCAAGGTATTTATGATGTCTTTTTTCCCTTCATGATTAATCAATTCTGTGTACAGCACCAAGAGATGACTGGGAGATGTAGAAAAATGATTCGTTTCCAAGCCACGAGAGGCGTCATGAAGGGATTTTAGATGATCATCCAAACCTTGTGCAAATAGATTGATGATTTCCTGAAGGTCGTTCAACGATCCGAGAGGCTAACGGAAAATATCAGCAGCTTTTAAAAGGTTAAAGAGCCACTCACGGTCTTCTGATGGTATGGAACATCAACCATTAACACAGACGACGATGGCCTGAGAGGATCGCCAAGCATCATACTGTATACGTCCAACAACCTGTAGAGCTTGAGCGCCTCGAAACGAGCCTCTCGGACTCGCTTGACGCCAGCCATGGTCATCGTGGCCACGTCTCCTAGCATATCCGCTCTAAACAGCGAGAGATTATCAATTGAGGAGGTCGCATGTTGCGTATTTTCCGATTGACACATGAAGACGGCAAGGTTCTAGAAGAGAGATCGGCGGTGATACATTAGAAGGATTCAAAACCTACATGTACAGGTGTATTTGGCCCGAAGTAAGTCTCCAAGTTTGTTGTGGTAGATATTACATCTGTAAACCAATGATAGGAACTAAATTTTGTGTTTCCAACGCGCATGTGAGTCATTTTTAGGAACTCGACACTGAAGAATGTGAAATGAATCAGATACTAATCCAGATACTTATACATCTGAGAGCGATCCGTACCCAGAAATAACTTGTAGTTCCTACCAGCCACAATGAATGAGATAGAGCTCGTACTTTCGAAAAATTGAAAAGACACATTGAAACACTTGTCTGTTTGGCCAAGCGTCTCAGCCAATTGCAAATAGAAAGCGACACGTGCCCGACGTATTCGACCGAATAATCACGAAATTAGGATCAAAGAGGCAATGATAATTTTGAACGAACAAAAAAGCCACTACTAAAGTAGCGGGAATTGAGTATTTAGACGATCAATAGTCTTAGGGAGGCGAAATCTTGATTTCTGAAAAGAAAACAGAGACATGAAAAAAGAGAATATTTGTAGGCATTTTTGTAGGCATAACCGGTATCAATGCCAACCAACCAACACTGAACTACAAATCATGACATATTACTGTTGTCTCAAGGTATCATCACCAAGACTGAATCTGTTGTTGCATCGGGAGTGGACTTGCCTCAGCGTTCGATCATCGAGACTTAACCTGTTGAATCGACAGTAGACTTCGGCGTCCATCGGGACCCTAAAGAAAGATGTTTGAGCAATAGAAGGCGACCAATCAATCAAGGACTGCATACTTGTCCGGGTCGGCTCCGACCCACATCTCTGAGATCTTCAAGGCTTCTTGATGTTTTCCCACTTTTTCCAGCCACAGACAGGCCATGGACTTAATGTCATCGTGATACCACATTCGGATCAATGCTTTACGATACACATGGAAGATGCGCGACACGAGGGTGGCAGACTGGCCTCTCTGGTCCAGCTCTAGAGGATCACTCTCCTCCCACTTGAGGTAAGCTTTCCATCTTGCAAGGATTGAGCGCTCTAACGCGTCGAGTATGGGGAGAGCAGGTAAAACGAGTTCTGGACGGTCCAGGGATGTAGGGGCAGGTGTGGGTATGAGTGCGCGAACGTGGTTTGACAGTTGACGGAAGGTCAGGAGGGCCTGCCTGTACGCCGGCCAGAGATTATTCATAACCTCCATTGCCTTGGTTCTATCCAGGCTGTCCTCGAAACTCTTGAGCTCTTGCCACAAGGATTCGACACCGTCAAAGGGAACCTGAACTGCGCGATGATAAACTTCCCTCAACGCATATATCTTTTGCTGGTTGTTTGATGAAAGACGCAAAAACTGAATGTAATTCATCCAGATAGGGCCACTATCCCTGTCGTGCCCAATATGGTGGATCGCAAACTCGTACGCCTCACGAACCGGTTCCCATCGAGTGTTAACACGTCTATGGCCTAATTAGTACACAAGAGAAGATGTATAAATTACGCCTCACGAACCGGTTCCCATCGAGTGTTAACACGTCTATGGCCTAATTAGTACACAAGAGAAGATGTATAAATAGGGAAGAACACCTTACCTAACATATCTTAGGTAGAGTTCCCAGAAGGGTACTTCTGGTGATTTAGTGAGAAACCTTTTAAAGAGATCTTGTGCTTCGTCATACGTTGATGGGTCCTGTAGGAAATAAAAAACATAGCGGAATTGCGCAGAAGACTGAAAGAGAAAACAACTGTCAGATACGCAAAAGTAGGCACCTCAAGGCCACGTACGCTATTTGGATACTGTTCCAATAGCGCATCGAACGACACGCGTACTTTGCAAATATCACCCGATTCTTCTGCAAGACAAACCAGTCTCTTCCAGGAATCTGGATTGTGCGGACGTTGCTTCAATTCGACCGACAGTTTTTCATACTCCGTTGCAGTTGGCATGGCTTGCTGTGATTTATCTTCCATAGCGTCCATGTCTTGTGTCTGTTGCGTGTTGAAAATAGTTTTGAGCTTAGAACAAAGAACAAAAGAGACAAAGGGCAAATTGATAACTCCATATGGAACACGATATGATAATATGAAATGAAAAACGATGTTATGAGCGAGTGATGCCAGAGGATGTCTCAAGAGAGTGTGTGTAGGGAACGATGTTTCTTCGGACAAGAGGACCTGTGGAGAGCTTGGGTGAGCCCAGGGAAAAGGAAAAACTTGGGTGAGCCCAGAGCGGGTAGAGGAGAGCTCTTGTGATACGCACATCCCTCTTTGGCAGTACTTTGTGAATCGTCTTCGTGGCTCATGGTGGCTGTGCAGACCCTCGACAAGTTGACTTGGGCACAGCCACCATGCCCATTGCTTGTGTGTGGTCGGATCAATGGGCATGGTGGCTGTGCAGACCCTCGACAAGTCGACTTGGGCACAGCCACCATGCCCATTGATAAGTGTCTTTATTTTGCTTTGTGTGGTTGGATCAATGAAAATGGTGAAGAGGCGGGAAGACAAAGGCAAAAATGTGGTTAAGGTTGAATGAGAAAATGGTAAAATGGGTACTGCGAACATTGGACGTTGATTCCGTCTTGGAACGTTTTGGAATGCAGAATTGTACTCCAGTTTCCACGTCGATCATCACCAATCATCATCTTTGCTAAAGGTATAAATTACCTTTCCCTCGTTGGGTCTTTGCTCTATGTAACCCAAACACGTCCCGATATCCAGTTCTCTGTCGGTTTGCTAGCTCAATCTGCCGGTAATCCCGGAATACAGCATCTTGCAGCAGGCAAACGCATCCTACGATATCTAAAAGGAACTCCTCATTCACGCGCCAAACATATCGACATTCGCTATCACTTTATTCGCGATCATATTGCACGTGAAACTATCAAATCGATTATATTCCTACAAAGAGCATGATTGCCGACGTGTTCACTAAAGCTTTACCTCGGGACGCGTTTGAACTCTTCCGTAATAAACTTGGTGTCCGACACCCTCAAGCATCATCGAGTGGGAGTGTCGAAGATATCGCTGACTAGCTACGGGTGTCAATAAACTTGGTGTCCGACACCCTCAAGCATCATCGAGTGGGAGTGTCGAAGATATCGCTGACTAGCTACGGGTGTCATGAATTCGTCATTGAATACGTAGTTCATTTGTAATTCTTACCTTATGATTTAACTATGATCCTCTGCAGTTAAGGTTCGTATAGATAGCGCCAGACCGGTCACGCAAATGCGTAACCTACGTGTATTGACGACTGGAGGCGAGAAGCGACGGCTAGCTACTACAAGTAATATACAGGGTGAGGAGGGAGGGTTGACGAAACGAAGTAAAGTACACGAATAAAATTCTGATAAAATTTTTGTGAGTGAGAGGCCATACGCAACCATAGATTCAAAGGACGAATGAGAGTTATCGCTCAACAACCACGCATATGACTTTTGTTCTTTTTCCTCGAAGCCTGCCTGGCTTCAAGAAGGTATCATATCAGGAAAAGCTCATAGTGAGTTTGGTCAACACTCACATGGACCTCTGGTTCTGCTCTCGCGCTCTGACCGCTTCTGCGAGGAAGACGAGGTAGGGACGATACATACCATATCGAGGACCACTGCTTTTCGAGATGGCAGAGGCCGAAGCTTTGGTCCAGGGATGGGTGTCTTATCGACATTCCTTTTAGCGACACGAGAAGAAGTCACAAACGTCAATGGTCGAGGCTTCCCCCGCGAACCTTCAGGGTGCTGTGTTGTATCTTCAATGCTGCTGTCACTTGCGTGGTGTGTGAGGGTACCACTTTGAGATGTAAGGTGATGAAACTTTGGACAACCTTGACCGGATCCAAGAACATCATCAGTATCTCGATATCAGTAACACTGGTGGTGCTGGTACCTTTACCGAGAGGTCTTGGCTTGGGACGAGCTTTCGACGCTTGTGGGGATGACTCAACTCTGGCATCCGATCTCTTTCCTTTCTTCTTCCGTGCTCTAGTCTTTACAGGTTCTTGCCTTTCCACTTCCCTTATCTTCTCCATCTGCTCTTGATACTCGTCCTCGGCTTTTTCATCCACATCCAGCTGCTGCCGCCTCTTCATCGCCCTCTTCATAACAATCATGTCAGCGGCACCCAGTTGAGAATCGTCCTGGACTCCTTCGTCCTCTTCTCCTTCATCTACAGGAAACATACACACGCCATAATTTGCACTCTCTCGCAAGATTTTAACAGCATCTCTCATCTGACTCTTGTCTAGATCCATGTCCTGCATAATCAATCGCACACCGACTTCGGGAACCAGGATACGTTGTAGGAACTCGCTTGTCGTCAGAGGAGATACCAAGTCGGGATCAATCGAAGTAAGTGGGAACAAATCGTACAATATTTGGTGGATGATGACCAATCCCATTTCACCGTAGCTACAGATAGGCTTACCACGGATGTATTCAACGAAAGAAATAAAGCACTCACTATCCAGGTTGCATCTTTTCAAAGTTGGCAAATTGTCCGCGAACCCCTGCAACGGCCCTCGTCCCCTTCACTCTCACCTCTTCTAATGCTTCCTTCCAAAAAACACATCGCGCTCTGGGCCAGCTATCTCCACTATCCAACATATCAGAATCTACCCCACCATTGTCCTCAATAATAGCGCGTAACGCGCCCTTCATTTTCCGCACACGTTTGCCGACCTCAGACCAATTGATCGCCTTGGGCCAGCCTTTGCGCTCAGCTTCTGGCAGCATCTGACTCTCAAAGCGGTGACGTTGGCAAACATCAATATAAACGGTAAAAGGCGCCGTTCGTCCAAAGCGATTCCCTGGCCGGGGCTCAGGGCACGACTTTTTTGCTGCCGTATCCAGTAAACGCTTGAGCCGAGCAGTAGGCTCAGAAGGGAGAGGTGTGTCGCAATAAGGACAAAGAGTTTTGGGGTCAATTTCTCGTGTCACAATCAGAAGAGAGGATGGTGTATATAGATAGGTTCAATGTACCTTGATCTGCGTCCTGTTCATCTGGGTCATTCTTCTCATCTGGGTCATCCTTCTTCAATTTTTTCGAGACTGACTCTTCATAAGTTCCCGAGGAGGAACGTTTGAGATCGGATGGTCCAGCCATTAATGATGACGATCCAATGCTACTCAATACCTGGGGGCTTAAAGGGAACGGTTGAGCTCTTGTTCCATCTTTCTTCTGAGGTTCGGGTAGCTCAGAATTATGTCGTCGCCGAACCTTCATTTCTGCTGACTTTATCTTCTTCAGGACGAGTGCTGGAGTTTTAGTCATAACTATCTTTTCAGAGAAGTCGATCACACGAGAGTCGTGTTGTTAGTATGTGACATTGTCACACAACCATCCTCTTTCAGTTCTGACTGCGTAAAGGCGACTACCGAGCGTTTTCGGAGGCCTCTGCGTGCCAAGAAGTCCTGCGATCGTCACAACACCCCTCTCCCCCTTTTTCGGCCAGATGCCGTTCTCGGCACGTTGCCATGGTCTGGCGGTTTCCGTGTCGCGAACAGTAGGCCTAGGGCTCATGTCTCAGACATTCTGGGTAGCCTTCTTCTCAGTCGTCCTTCTCCTTCTCCTTTGGCTGCCCAGGTGAGCGCACAGTCGCTCTCTCACGTTACAGATCTTGTCTCACCGCGAGTACTGTCGACATACAGTTCTCGCACATCACTTCTTGTATTTTATTATTCTTTAGTCTAGCATTTGCTAAACGCTATACTTGTGTTTGATTTCCACCCCTGGCGCACGCGCACTCTCCGTCTTCGTGGCTCATGGTGGCTGTGCAGACCCTCGACAAGTCGACTTGGGCACAGCCACCATGTCCATTGATAAGTGTCTTTATTTTGCTTTGTGTGTGGTCGGATCAATGGGCATGGTGGCTGTGCAGACCCTCGACAAGTCGGCTTGGGCACAGCCACACCATGCCCATTGATAAGTGTCTTTATCGTAAACAACCGACCACACAAAGCAAAGTAGAGCCAAACAAAGTGGGGCTGCCACCTGAAATGTTGTCAAATTCGTTCTTCTCCATCGCGCTCATCGTTAAATTTGAGCTTGTTTCGTTAAACTTTGTGCTGTGTTGCAATCGTCTCCGTGGTAGGTCGACGGTAGTATAACTGAGACGCAGAGATGTGCGCATCTCTCGCCCCGGCCCGCCACAAGCTTAGTTCTTCCTCTCTCCCCCTGAGCTCTGGGTTCACCCAAGTTCTTCCCTTTCCCTGGAGTTACTCCAACTCTCCACAGGTCCTCTGAGCTTGTCCAAAGCCTTTGCCTCCAGGTATTATCCAGGGATTTCATGTAGTGAGTCTGCAAATTCTTACTCACGCGCGATAGATTCGCTCACGTTCAAACTGTTATCATATTTCGCTACAACTCCGGGCTCACTCCCCTCCTACTCATAATCGCTTGCAGACGCGCCTGCGTATCCTTCAATTCACTACGCCTGGCAGCTGCGGCGCCGTTCTTCAACTTTGACTTCAGAATACAAATAACTGGCCAGCAGTCGTCGTATTCCTTCAATTTCGGCCAGTTCTTATCCTTCACCATCTGTTGCAACAAATGAGGTTCCCTCTGCTGGCGAGTGACATCCACATACCTCATCACATATCTTTTTCACCTCCTTCTTGTCCTGTTTCCTATAGCATTTCGTCACGTCCAGCCTTTCTTGAGCTAGGACATGGACAGCTGTCTGTTAAGGATCGTTATCCAAATTAGTGAACTCGTCTCAGAAGTGACGACCCACTGTCAGCTGCTCGGCGGACCTTTTGGACCAGCCAGTCTTGGTGAGCTCGGTTACAAGATTGAATCCACCACTGTTAGGCCTGCCTGGTTTGCCGTGAGGCCAGGGAATCTTCTTATTGGTCCCCCTTCGAGTACGAGGAGTCTCGGGATCTTGGGGAGGCTCGTTTTCTAGGTCACTTTCGTTGTCATGAATCTCTGTCCCTCCTGTGTCTGCCGCGTACAAATTGTCTGGCCCAAACACCATGCGCGCCGCAGTGGGTGGAAACGGTGGAGGTGGAAGTGCTGTGAATTCGATGCGGGATGAGGGCAGAGCGTATGGTCTCAAAACGTGCAGTCTCATTGCCGCTTGTTGTATAAGACTATGCTTCCCTCACAGCGATTATATATGTTTTCTCCACACTAAGGCGCTTTGACGACATTGTGCGAGCATCCCCATCTGGCTTTTGAAAACAAAAAAAGTAGTGTCTTTGTCCTATATTACATAATCTTTACTCGACAATCGCCTTTTTACTCGACAATCGCCCTTTTCCAATTCACCCATCTATGCACATTATGCAGGTATCACACTTCTCCATGCTAGTTGTATCTCGGACTCACGTCTCCTAAGAACAATCAATACGAATTCTCTCTCGACATCAAGGGCAACAAAGGCCCGATTAGTTCTGTGGTTTTCAGTTCGGATGCTACTATAATGTTCATTGGCAGTGAGTCGTTACCGCACCCCAATTTTTCCACCATTACAGTCTTTATCACAGGTGATGATGGCCACGTTCACGTCTATTCAACAAAAGACTTCGTCCATATCCAAACTCTCCACGATTCGGCCTGGGGCAAGGTCACCGCTTTGTCTTACATATACAAACCTGACGCTGGTGATAAAGCCGAGATAATTTGTGTGGGAAGTATACGAGGGTCCATTTCCCTAATTCCTAAGTCTAAACAAAATTCCGTGGGTGGTGCCGCTCAGACCTGGATTTCTTGCTAACTGGCATTAAGTGGTTCGCTCAAAGATCTTCTATGTCTCTTCAAGCTTTCGAGTTCAATGACAGTGTTGCTGTTCAATCATTCGACGCCACAAATCAGCGACTTGCTATTGCTAGCCATAGTGGGACTCTGAAACTGTTTAGCGTTGATGCAGGTGGTGAGTCGAGCTTGATGTATCGTTTAATCTTTGGACTGGACCGTAAACAGTTGATTTGATCGAGCTATGGTCCATTGCAAGTCAATCTCACGCTATACCAATCGGCCTTGCGTTCTTCGGCGGCGGCAATCAAAGTCTTCTGGTTCACAATATCGAAAATGGTGAAATGTTTGTTAAGTTTCTCGAAACATGGAGATCCAATTGACATTATTGACTTTCATGTCAGGCTTTGTCGTGATGCGCAGACCTCGGAAATAATCTGGCAAAAATACTTGACATGTGCTATGCACGTCCTTTCTATCTATACCCGTGTTTTATTTGCTTACTTCTTGCAGTGGAAATGCAGCCCTTTCTCCTCGTGAGGACTCTCTCCTGGTGCATAATTTGACAGAACGTTACATGCAGGTCCATCGGTTTCCGGGGTCTCTACCTGAAGCAATCCTTCCTGCCAGTTTTCAAAGGCAGATCACCATTCAAGCTGCCTGGGCTGAAGATGGTAAGATTGCCGTCTGTGGTAGTGACCACGATACTATCTATGTATTTGATATGGCAACGCGTGAAATCATACAAAAGCTGCCTATGAGCGGTAAGTTTGAACATTTGAGAAATTTCAACAAATTGATCAAAGTTTCAGGACAAATACAAGCAGTTGCCACTGCTGAGCTCTCAAATGGCAAGCATGTCATCGTCGGTGGATCAAGCTCTGGCAGTTTTACCGCCTCAGTGTGGGTAAAGCAAGTGAGCAAGAAGCTATACTATCACTGTGCTTTCTGTTCACTGTTTAAATAGCCCGTCAATCCAGTGAACAAACCTGTTGTCGTACATTTGGCGCCACTGATGGATAAGTGGCCGCGAACTGCGGAGCGGGGCGCTCTCTTAATCTTGTGCTTAGCAATTGTCATCATGCATTTCTTTCCTACTTTTTCTTATCGATCCCTCAATGTAAGTATGATTGCTGTTTCCTCGGGATTCCTGGATCGACGTGTTGCTCGTAGCCCATTCCTGTAATAGCCAGTCGCCTCGCTCTGGCAACCCAAGACAGCGTAGCTCCGGCCTCAACTACCTCTGCGTCCTCGGTTGTACTGACGCACACTGTCTATCAAACGGTCGAGCCACTGATATCAACTGAATTTGCTACGGCACGCGAAGCTATGATAACGTACGTTACACGTACAGTCACAGTTGCCCCCGACGTCGTGACTCGGACTGTGACTACTTCGCTCGTTCATGAGACTACTGTGTCCACTGTCCCTCATATAGGATCAGTTGTGCATCAGCCGGTTGAGGAAACATCGACCAGCAGCACTGCCAGAAGTGAAGGCTCTGATGCCTCCGAGGCCGCGGGAGTTCATCTCGTACCAGTTTTATTGTAATTTTCGGAATACAAGATCCAGTATTAGTGTCCCAAGCTTCCGCGTTCCAAGATGCTTGACATACCTCTTCCCTCTCCGATTTTATATCATTTCAGACTCTGCTTGGAAACAGTGTATATGGAATATGCCTTGCGAGCTGCGCCCTGATGCGCCAGACAAACAGGGTGTGGAGCCATAATCTCCCAAATTGTTACGCGAGATCAATGATCTCGCGTGTGTTTGATATCTGAAGAAATCGTTTTCTGCGCCTTGTCCTTTGTCCCCCCATCCCATCTCATTCTCCCTCAATCATGAAAGACGCAGACGACAATGACAAGAAGCTCATTTTATGCCAGTGTACCTTCGCACAGTGTAAGGAAGAGATGATCTCAGACACTCAACGAGGGCGTTTTGTTAACCTTTGCACTTATAAAAAACATCAATCGAACGATAATACTGAGAAGATTCGATCGATGGTATCCGCTAATCAGGCGGCTCAGGCAGCTCATGACGCTGAATTGTCAAGAGCAATTGATAATCTCCCAATCGGCAACCTCAATTTGCACCCTGCTGTGATACAGCCATCGATTGCTGCTCCTGCGCTAGACTCTCGTTTTACTAGAACGAAAAAATTGGTCTCTCTACTTCACGAAATCGAGGATGGTCTCAAAACTCTGCATTCAGATATCAAGGCTGTTGGGAACGCCCCGACTGGAGCCAGCGACATTAAGCTGGCAGGCAATATCAAGGAACTAGGCAACATCAAACAAGCTCTGGCAGAGGAATCAGCCAAGCTTCTTCCAATGGCAATGTCAAAGATTCCGGCTGTGGTCGAAACTTACGAAACAGTACGGTCGTTGCGGGATACGGTCCACAGCCTTTTCGAAGTCACGATGCAGACATGGCAAGATGCCTTGGCGAGACGCATTGCTCAGGAGGATGCTTTAGCTGGGAGTAAGTTCGACACCGGTCAGTACCAGCAGATTCATGTGTTTCCTGATTATTGACGATTCCTCATAGGGGCACATTTCTTGCCCAGTCTTGTTGGAGTGGCGGCGTTTCTACAGGTGGTGATACTCATGGTTGCTGTTTGCCACATCACTCTCCACCTTCCTCGTCGAGGCACATACTGGTTATTCCAAATGTGCGAAAAGCTTTTGGACATTGTCATGGAAGCTCTCCCTCATGCGTTGACCGCTCTGGGTTTGCACTTTTACAAAACGTTCCCTCATGACATTCGTGTTGCGATCAAGACTTTGCGCCTGGAAGGGAAATCTGAGGTATATGCGGCCTGCCCAGCATGTCACTCGATTTACAGAGCAATCAAGGGCAAGAGTGGCGAAGACGATGGAAAGGATATATATGATGACATTCCGGTGTATCCAGAGCGTTGTAGTGCCAGGCGTCATGGCAAGAAGTGTAAGGAGCTGCTTGTTCGCCCAAAATCTGTTGGGCAACTGAATCTCACTATATACGTCCCCATACGGCCCTATGTTGTTTTCGACTTCAAAGATTGGTTCGCAGGTTTACTGTCCCGACACGGTTACGAGAAAAAGATGGACCAAGCTTGGGAGAAGATGCGCGCTTCCGAAGGTGGGAAAATAACAGATATCTTTCAGGGCTCTGCAATTCGGGAGTTCATGGGGCCCGATGGCAAAACTCACTTTAGTCTCTCTGGCGACACGAACGCTGGTCGTTATCTATTTTCGATCGGAGTGGATTTCTTCAATCCGCTGGGCAATAAGCAAGCTGGAAAGAAGATCTCTGTTGGAATGATTTCCGTTGCATGTCTCAATCTACCTATAGAAGAACGGCACAAGCCCGAGAATCTCTACATTCAGCTGATTCCTGGTCCGCACAAGCCTTCCGTGGAGGTGGACGGTATCAACCCCTACCTGAAACCGATCGTCGACGCCTTCCTTGCATTTTGGGAAGGTGTTTGGTTTAGCCGGACTGCAGACTATCTCTATGGACGGTTGATTTTTTGTGCCATTATCCTCGTTGTCTGCGACCTCCCGATGGCACGGAAAGTTGGAGGCTTTACTACAATCAACCACGAATTGTTCTGTTCCCGATGCGAATGCTGCAGGTCTTTTTATTCCTACAATAATTTTGAACACAACGTTTGGGTTTCGCGTATCGATGCCGACTGTAGGCGAAAGGCGGAGAAATACATATCTGCTCCCTCTACAGAAGCGGCCAAAAAATTGGTAGAAAAATATGGTATACGATGGACCGAACTTCTCAGGTTGCCCTATTACAAGCCATCGTCCTATCTCGTCATCGATCCCATGCATAACTTGTTTCTCGGTCTCATCAAGGAGCATTTTCGGAGCATTCTTGGTTACAACCCCGAAGGTAAAAAGAGTAGACGGAAAGAAGTTGTTCCACATAAAGCATTAATTGTAAAGATACCATTCACTTTTGATAACCCTGAGCCGCAGGCGAAATCGTCTATGAAAGCTGCGCGGTCACTCCTTCGTTGGCTATCGGAACATATGGAATTCAGCGACAAGGATACTGCGTTTGAAAGTGCGGTGAAAAAATGGGCTAAAATTGCTTTACCGGCCTTGGTTTACGTCGCCAGAGGTCTTCAATGTGAAATGCGATCTGGCGCGAAGAGACTTACAAGAGAGGAGTACTCACGAGCTATCGTAACTTGGGCACGCGCTGACATTTTTCTTATTGAATGCAACTAACATCCTTTCGCAGAGAATGAAACAAGTCGAAACCAACACATATATAGAACCTGGAAATGTGTTAACAGACGAAGAGATGCATAGCATCAGAGATGATATGGATTATATTGTAAAGCCCTCCTGGGTAACTTCAGTTCCTCTTCTGTCAGGATCGAAACTCAAGGCCGATGAATGGCGCACACTCGGTTGCTTAAATTTGCCGATCTCCTTGGTTCGGAAATGGTCAGATACCGAACGCGCGGAATTGCTGCATCTTACCATGCTACTCATGACCGCAATTACCTTGGCAACCTCTCAAGTCACCAGTGAAGCACACTCCATACTATACATAAATCGCATGGTTGAATATCGGCGAGAACTCCAGAGAATATTTCCGTTCTATGAGTGTGTCCCTAATCACCACATGGCTTTTCACATTCCAGAGTTCATAAAGCTCTATGGTCCTGTCCATGGGTGGTGGGCCTTCCCATTTGAACGCGCGATCGGTCAGTTGCAACGGCTTTCAACCAATTATAAGAAATGTAAATCCTCTGCCTATTCTAGGTTGAGCTGATTCTGACTTGAGAAAACTAGATGAATATGAAGAAACGATACTTCGATCCTGGCATAAAGCTGCCAACTTGAGAGGCCTATTTTTCAAGGAAAGTTGTCCGCGGGTTGTTAAGGAGTGCCTCAAATTCTTTCAAGTTCTAGTTCAACCTCAAGCTCGTGGCATACTTGCAACCGAGCATGATGACGCAGCTACCTTTCAGGATTTGGAAAATGAGGTCCAGTCTTTCAATGAGGATTTAGGCGTCAAAGGGAAAACTGCTTCCATCTCCCTTGAAAGTATAGATGCAATCAAACGTGCTGACCCGCATGCACTCGTCCCATCGGATGCAATCACACGATCTCAAGTTTGGCACCATGGTCTATCTTTCACAACTCAGACGAGGCACCGTGGCAACAGCTCCGTAACATTACATGGTACACCTGCTCCGTTTACCATTAAACAGATCATCGAGTTTCCCAAAGTGTCTCGAGAGAGTAGGCATTTACAAGGAGTCTGGATTGTCGGGGTACATCATCAGCCGTCTGATATCCCCCACGACCCGTACCAGGAGTATCCTGAGCTTGGAGCGAGCATCTGGAGCACTTGGACACATTCACAACTCAAAGCGGCGCCAGTCGCTGAGATTGAAGCCCATTGCGCAAGGTTCGAGTGGGATGAAATCATGGTAGTTGTTTCATTGAAACGTGTACGTGTTAGCAATCTCCGTCGTTTCGAAGCAGAGGTAATGGTTCATTAGTCTTGCAACGCTTGAAAAACTTCAAGAAAAAAATTTTGTTTGTGAAATGTTGTAGCGTAGTCCGCTATGTGGCGTTGGCCACATAGCTTTACTTACTGTATAGTAGTAAATATTATATTATATTTGTTGTAGCGTAGTCCGCTATGTGGCGTTGGCCACATAGCTTTACTTACTGTATAGTAGTAAATATTATATTATATTTATTATAATATAATATTATTTACATTCGTATATAATTAGTTACCCAGCTGCTTACAAAGCAGCTTATTTTTCGTGTATACTACATTGTCAATAGACCAGTCTGGTCTGATTCAGTGTCGTGTGTGCACACTAAGCTCTCTAAACTTCGTAACTTCGTTACATTTTTTTGAATCTGCCAGCTAGGATCTATTGCCTAGCATCCGATGTCAGTCGTTGAGTTCGTCGTAACTTCGTTACATTTTTTTGAATCTGCCAGCTAGGATCTATTGCCTAGCATCCGATGTCAGTCGTTGAGTTCGTGACAGAACTCTATCAGCTTCTCGAGCTTCTTGCACAGCCACACCATGCAAATTTCAAACAGGGGATCGATGAGTAATCCCATACCTGCAGCGCCCACTGACGGCGGGCGAAATGCCCACGACCTACGGGGAGACCCAGCAGACACCCAGGACACGTCAGCGTCCAATGCGGGTCAGGTAAGACCCAAGGCTCGAGACCGAGGTCAGAGTACCGACCTAGCCGGGAATGAGAGCGAGGCCTGGAGAGCTGAAAGCTCACAGCAGGACGGCCCGCAACGCCTCCAGGACAAGATGCCCGGGGGATTAACGCCCCCAGTTACGCAGCTGCCAGGAGGACCGCGACGGTCTAGCCGACTGGCTTCCAAAGGACCCCCGCAGGACGGCCGACAGTCAACCGGCGCCTATGGCGCCCCAGGAGACGCCGAGTCGTCAGTACAGACTGGGAGAACCCTCCCTGCGAGCCGGAGCAGTGGGACCAGGCGGTCCACAGCGGGTCCAATGCCTTCTAAAGTAGCGGAAGCCCGCTTAGAAGAGGTACCGGAGGAGGCTGCAAGGCCTGAAGGATACCGCGCAGAAGATCGATTTCTGCGCACACCAGCAGTGGAGGAAGCTCCGGAGGTTGTAGAGCTTCCAGAGGAGGTGATGGAGTCGTCAAGTGACGACAACGCACACCAGCAGTGGAGGAAGCTCCGGAGGTTGTAGAGCTTCCAGAGGAGGTGATGGAGTCGTCAAGTGACGACAACGTCGGAGCAGAGGAACAGCGGCTGAAAACCGCGTACACCGTGCGCTTGCGGGTGTTCTGGGACTTGCACCCAGAGGTGATGAAATACACCACCCAAGCGCGACTTGAGCGCTACGTGTCAGCCCATATAGTAGCACTTATGTCAGGTTCCGCTGAATCGGGGGCTTTCTGGGAAAGCGACGCCCTTACGATGCGGACTTGATCTACGGATACAGGTTCCCTAGTGCTGACTTCGGTGCAGTGCTTGCACTGCGCCCGCCGGGGGGTGCTCTGCACCTTCGAGGTCCCGAGCCCCTCGTCCCGCCGGGACACGGCCATGTGCGAGGCTTGCCACCTCAATCACGAGCGCTGTGGAGGGCGCGTTCTGTCGCCCGGGAGCAGGGATGGCCGCTGGGGGGAGTTACCCGGAGGATGGAGGTGGAGGAGCGTGATTGGGTGGCGGAGCCGGCGGGGGAGCCGGTGGAGCCGGTGGGGGAGGGGCCTGCAGCGCCCGTAGAGGTGTCCAGCGGGGGATCGGGGAGTCGGGGGGTCGTC